>CM032061.1:20119846-20332784 GCA_018831715.1 Matsumurasca onukii
TTACATTATTGCTTTTTCTATCGACCAATACTCATACTGTCCACGTTGCAAATTTAATATTCGCAGAGCCATCAAACTTATCTTACCATACGTTGTAGACTCAGAGAAACCAATGCCAGGTATTTAAGTGGAGATTAGCGAATGCCCGGAGGCCAGTGGCTTTTATAATAAATAAATCAATAAATAGTTTATTGCGGAAACAAATACACGTTATGCAGTCGTCATCGATAAATTGAGCTAAAATTTGCCAAGCATTCTGACATCGAGGTCCCATTCAAACATACATTTTGTTAATTCACTCTCTCATTCATTCGAATTGTTCCCCACTTGCCCTATTATACGTTATGGTAGGTTGCGCAGTCTCCCAGTTATGTGCCGAAAACCATGCTGTAAGCGACCTTTGTGACCAAGATGTGTTTTAGACGAGCTTTGAACACCTTCGGAATATGGGCACATTTGATCGAATTCGGCAACCGGTTGACTAAGTTGAACTCCTGCCTGAGAAGGCAAACGTTCATGAATTATCGTTCTATGTCTCCCAGTTCAATGGTTGTGCCTGCCTCTTGTTTCATAAGAGTGAACGTCACTTCCTTTTATGGGGTCACATTTTGATTTGAAAAGAAGACAAGTTTGGAGAATAAAGAGGCAAAGTAAAGTCGATAATTTCAAATTTTGAAATAATTTGTATGAATACTATACTTTTCAATGTCCATGTTTTAACCAGCACATGAAATAGATACACACTGGGCTGGTAACAGCTATCTTTCACAATCAAAATGTAATTATTTTCATGAAGGCTCATGCATATTAAAATCCCGCGTGGCGTCTGACATTGGAAGATGTGATATGTGTGACTGGGCGAAACTTTTGAAACTGTCAAGGCCACTGATGAACCAAGCAATCTGAGATTTTGACACGGGATAACCTTTCCTTCTTCCGAGCAAAGGCCGAGGATGTTCAAAACATGCTCACAACGACAGAACAAATAATCATTATTTATCCTGGATTAAATGTTGTATTCAATTAGAAATAAATCAAGCGCAACCTCACTCTCGTATTCAAGGTAGGACAGAGGAAGTTCTGGGTTGTGGAAGAACATCTGAGTTTGCAATGGTAATTCAATTCCTGACACAATGTTAGTTGTGGCGCTTCGTGAGGAAGGAAATAAAGGTAAAGTTTGTCTTGTTTAACGAGGCTAAGTTAGTCCTCTCTACCACTCAACGTCGACCTTTACCTAGCGTTACCGTATAATCATTTCACAAATGTAAGTGGTGACTGCGGGGATCGAACCCGCGCCAGCGGAGGGATAAGCTCCGGAGTCGCGCACGAGTCCAACCTGCCACGGGTCCGCTAACAGAAATAGAAATAGATGACGTCATTAATAATATTTCGACCGTATTTTATGAATCGTTCTACTAATGTAACTGGTCTACTGGTCTACTAATATCTATACAAAGTGTGTAATTCATTCAGTCAAAACCAGAACGTTTATGACTTTCGAATACAAATGTAATAAGATTTACGTTTCTTCCAAAAATTGTACCAACAAAATTACCAATAAGTAAATGCTTTATTTATTTTTACAACTTTAATACCCTTTCATTATAGAGTAGAAGTGACTAAAGCCAAAATTGATTAATCTATAAAAAATGAACAGGTTTTGCACGTCCTCTACAACCTCTCCTATCTTCTCTTATATTAATAATTATAATTACTTTTAATGATCAAGATATAACTGTTCATTAGCTATTTTAAAACTAACGCTTGGATTTTACTCGCTTTGAAGTCTGTAACGTTTTTAAGGCATCTTGGACCGCTTATAACTCAAAATCGGCTGAAGCTATGGCGGTGAAATTTCGTTTATGGGTTTAGCTCATTGCGCAGTGTGTCTTTAGCTACATTTGATGTCCATATAACATCCTCAAAACAACATGGGAAAAAGTCAAGCGGACTATAAAAACTGTCGGAATAGCGGGAGTAACTATAAATCTCACAAGGTAGCCAACACTTACAAGGAAGATGGTGAACTAACAGGAAAACTAAATGGGTTTTCTAAGGATATAACTATAGAAACTATTTTTTTTGTTTACTTTAAATTTGCAATTTTCTTAAAACTGCAAATCTACACACAGCTATATAAAGCCCCCAGAGAAGCGCGGGTACTCTAAGCTAGTCCAAATATAAATATCAAACAAAATAGAAGATTTATTTCATAGGAAATGCACAATAGCCTTTTATATCATAGAACCTATAAAAAAGGGAAGAAAGGAAAGGAAAAGAGCCATAAGAAAAAAACTAGGATTCCCTAGCTCTTCTACCTTGAAAAAAAGTTGTTCTGCTACACCACACTGTTCATCCTTTTTTAGTATAATATTAATCAATTTTGTACACATTTTAAAATCATTCTATTGATAAGATTAAAATAAGAACCTTGAAAAGCAACAACATAGCTGTTAATGATCTACCTACCAGTTGCTACCGCTAGTCGGCTAAATGGTAATTCCAGTTAGGAGCTCTCAATGTAGCGGCATATAGGTTAAACTAATTAGTAACGACCTGAGGTTTCAGTTGTAATCATGCGATCACGATGTCTATATCCTGTTCTCTTCTGGGTGAATACCTTGTCATCTAAAACATAAACACAACATACTGTATAGCTAAATTAACACCCCTTTAGATATTTAGATACAGGGTGTTTTTTTAAGCAACCCAACTTTCAAACTATAGCAAGTCATTTTTTACGAGCGCTGTCTGGTCATACATTGGTTTGTTCACTTCAATATCTATCAGATGGTATGTATTGTTGCAGCAATGTAGTGGTTTTTATTTCCTAATTTGATATTATTGTGAAATAAACGCAATCATGGTTTTTAGCAAAGATTAAAGCGTGTTTATTGTTGAAGAAAACTTAGGACAAGATAATTTGTTTTGTCAAGAGGCGTTTGGGTCAAGTTTACAGGTGTAAGTATTCCAAAAATCTGAAATTCACAGATTTGTTAAAAGGTTTAACGAAACAGGTTCCGTAGGGAACAGAAAACATAACAGAAGGCGGACTGTACTGAATGAAGAAGTGATGGAGGATGTTAGGTTAGCTTAGAAAATTCTCCTAAGAACTCTTTAAGAATTTTGAAATAACAACAAATAACCTAATTGTGCCTGCAAACTTGATCTTAATCACCTTTGACACAACAAAATATCTTTCTCTTAAGTATAACTTCAACAATAAACACTCTTTGATCTTTGCTAAAAGTCACGACTGCGTTTATTTCACAATAACATCAAATTATGAAATAAAAACCACTATATTACTGCAACAATACACATACCATCTGATGGATATTGAAGTGAACAAACCAATGATACAATTTACGACATATAGCGCTCGTAAAAAATTACTTACTATAGTTTGAAAGTTGAGTTGCGTTTAAAAAAAGCTCTCTGTATTTCTGTTTTAATCTAAAATACACGTGAGCAAGAAGAACTGGGACTCGTGGCGTGGTCCTGTAATCCAGCTTCATGGAGGTCAGGTTTTGAGGATGATAAAGGTCTAAAGCGGCTCAGATAGTCTCAGTGATCATCTGATGATACCCGCATCAACTCCCACCATCGTTTAGACATATCAGACCATCACCTGCGTGGTTCGGAAGTCACGTTAAGCCGTTGGTCCTTGTATTTCCATTGGTCATTGGGCTATTAATTAATGACCCATTCTAAGGAAGAGTCGGCCTTAGTTTGTAACAACTCATTACTACCACTCATCACACTCATCCTTCACCACATATTTGCCTTAAAATACCCTCATGAGAGTGGTCGGCATCTCAAATAGTGATTTAGTGAACTCAACTTTTTGGGATCTGCAATCTGATCTTGCCTTCAGGTGAAAAGTAACCAAACACTTGGCACAAACGTAAGAAAATGAGATAACCTAAGTAATCAGAATCAGCTGACTAGTCAAACACTGTTATCACTTACAATAAAAAATGTCCTCAATAATATTTTCAACTCAGAAATTCTTAAATCGTCTACATCAAAATTCAAACAAAAGACATAAGAAAGATATTACATTATTTGACTAAAGAATTATCAGAAAATGCAATATAGATGTTCTAATAATAATTTGGTGTTTTACTTTGGTGACCAGATTATGTCCCTGTAACTAATATAACCTGATTTAGTTGCTAAACTAATAAAAAAAAGTAATCGCCTGCAGTAATTGAATGCAAAATGCTATCTTAGTTGACCGACAAAGGTAGCTACGATATATCAAGGAGTGGTTTTGTCCAGTAAAAAAGAGGGATCCTAAAGTGGGATTTATTATACGAGTAGGTCGTGATTTTCGAAACTTGTATGTGAAATGGTTTTGAGATAATATTCTAATAACGCTTCAAACATGCATCAAAACTAATTCCTCTGGATATAAATTGTTATTTTTGGTATAAATACGACCTTTTTAGTTGTCTTCTTTGAGTAGACGTTATGAATACAAATCAAGCTTCAATCACATTTTGAAAACACACAGCTATTAGACCATTATACAACATTTGTTAAGCATTAACTTTGAACTTTCATTTGTTCCAATTGCTAACCAAAATAAGAGCATGGTCGTCGCTGACTTATAAGCAAATCATTGCAAATTGTACGCATTCATAAAACACCATAACCAATTCAAGTCATTGCTACAGTGTACTTATGAACAAACATTGTAATATTTGGTGTTTTTTTTCTCGTACTTGCATTTCCATCATTCACTATCTAGTCTGGTAATATTTTAAATACGTACATACGAAGGCCGAGCTATACATGTTACTCAAAGACTGGACAGTGATGACGTATTGCAAATGCAATTTGAATAAATTAATTAAGCAAAGTATTGGGTCAGGTTAGACAGCAGCGTAAATCCCCTGGTAGAAAGGGTGAGTTTATACTCTATATAAACTCGTAGTAGAATCGCATGGTTTCAAGTAGTTGCCTGGTTAAGCTACCAGGTCCAGAGTTCAACCAGACCTGCACAAGGGTAGGGTTGTATTCGAACGCTCTGCTAGTTTCTGGCTGCTGTGCGCGAGTGCCAACAACAGGAGTTAAAGTAGTTTATTTTCCCAGACCTCTAGATATGTAACGATTTATGTTTCTAAAACATGATGTGCCCTGATCCGCCCATACACGCAGGAAGACAGGAAGAGCAGCAGGTGGACTTAAGGCGCTGAGGGACTTCAGCGGGCTGCTGCCTTCCATGGTTCGTCAGGAACGCCACTATTTGTAACAGTTTTAATTCCCACCTTTAAAATTACTCAGAAGTCGGCCAATGGTTTCTTCCACCAAAGTAATGTCAGAGCTAGGTTATAGAGAAAGCTGCAGAGACCAACTCCCAAAGCACACAGTTTTAACGCTCATTAATCGGTTCACGAAGGAAGTAATCATGATTCCTGATAATAAAGGTTTACACTAAGGCCAATACCATAAGCATAACTCGCCATACTTCCAGTTACCAGACTTGCCATGCTGCCTCTGGACCAGACTTCAAGATTTGAAAAACAATCTTAACGAGTGGAAAACTTTACAACTTACTACCGAACATTGAAGTCGCTGCAAGCAAAGAAACTTAAAGCGGTGCTGACGAGATGGCTTCTGGACAGGCCATTTTGCACTCTTCTGCAGAGTTCCTGGATTAGAGACAACAGAACACTCAGATGATAGTATTGTTTAGACTCTACTTTTCTCAATGAAAATTTAAGTAGGATCTTTGACTTCAGGAAGGTAGAGGAGAGCTGCAGGCGACAACCTTTGGGACGTTTCCTTTTTATGTTTCAGGTACTTGCAGCTCATGGGGTAGTTCCTGGTGTGTGTCACTTCGGCAATCTTTCACAGAGGAAGGCTGAGGCAAGCTCCGGCACGATCGAGGAGGCATCGTGGCTAGCTTCAGTCTACATAATTACTTTGGAACTAAAACTGGTGTGCATTAATGCACTGGTCTCTCGAAGATTCTGCTCGTTGATCGAAACACTACTCGTCGAGCATGTCTACGCCTCAGTGACTTCTTGCCTTATCAGTCCAAGCGGGGGTTAGTAGGTAAAGGTCAAGATTTAATGAAGAAAGGACTATACTCGTTAGCACTATACTCGTTAAAATAGTCAAACAAGCATGTTCTCAATTCTTCATTTCTTTAAAAACAACCCCCTTCGGCACCGTGCACTTCTGCAAAACCATATTGCAATTCCGTTCATAGTTCTTTCAATTCTCGTTTCTTAGCTTGTCACTTTAAGCGCATAGATCTTTTCACGATACTTTAAATAAGCACACAGAGTGGTATGATGTGTGACTCTAGTGTGCCGTGACCCGTGACTTTGACACACATGCACTCTGGGGACGAGTCGAGCCTTCCTTTACTGCCGGCAGGACCTTGGACCTCTGCCAACTCTGAAGAAGGTCCACGTGGCCTCTTCATCCAATCACCGTTGTCACCTCACCTGCTGATCTTCTGTTTTATTGGTTGAGATTCCTGCGATCCACTTGGATCCGTTGATTGGTTTCTGAAACATACGTCTGGCTTAAGGAAAAGATCTGCAAAGATAAAAGGAGAATTGTTGAAAGGTACACTGACTTAAAACCAACTAGTAACTTTCTACAGTAGAGTCTAACTTATCTGTCCTTCGCTTATCTGATAATATCTAGTATCAGTTATCTAAATATAGCTTGAATGTAAAATACAATTTACCTCTGATTGGGATTTAAATGTTATAGAGTGTGGAAAATTTTAACTCGTAAAATTTATATTAAAATTCCCTTTCTTTTGACGTGCCACAAGGAGGGAAGGGGTTTGTACTTAAAATATTTAGCCCCTCTCCCCCAGTTTTCGGGTTCGGGGTGGGTGACGTACGTCAAAACAAACTTTAGAACTTTATAAAAATATTCCAAAAGGGTTTTAAACATTTCTTGTTCAAAAGTTAAGTTGGGGGAGATATTTAACACTTACCCCATAAAAAATAATAAATACTTGCTTAAATATAACCTTTTAAAGGTAGTTCAAGTACACACTACAGTTTAAGGTCAATGTATTGGGTGCTGCTTTGTACAGTTTTAATCTTAATTCTTAAAGCTTTCGCGGCCGGTGTCATCATTAATATCTAAGGTTTCCGGATTACACCGCGTCACAGTTGAAATACAAATACTGCTAAACGTTTCGAGTTCCTCACTGAGGATGACTCTCCACAGCGAGGTCGAAACGTTTAGCAGTATTTGTATTTCAACTGTGACGCGGTGTAATCCGGACGCCTTAGATATTAATTTGTACAGTTTCATAAATGCACTGGGGCGACTTTGAACTACGCAGATATTCTCGCGGTTCTTTGTGTAATATACTCGTAGTTGTGTACTTCAACCGCCATGTAGCCATGACTAGAGCTATGAACATTAATTAAAATTTAACTCTTAGGCTTTTACGGCCGCTGTCACAACTATAAGCTAGTTCTTTCGGTTCACGCCACGTCCAAACCTCATAATTAGGTTGAGATATTTCGCCTCGCTGTGGGTACCACCTAGTCACAGTTTCAGCCAATCAGTGACTGTAGATGGTACTCCACAGCGAAAATATCTCAACCCAGATAATCGGAAGAACTAGATTATATTAATTTCAATGTTACTGGTGTTTAGGGTTAGGGGTTTGTATGTAGTTAGGCCAGGTCGGTATCAATGTAAATGATGTTTGTGAGGATGAATAATTATTGATGTATGTTTGCATGTCCATGTGTCTGAATGTCCCAACGGTTGTAACTTTGGTTAGTATTATTTTGTTATGTATATAAGTCAATTAGTTTGTGTTGTAGAACCGGATTACCAAGATCATTCTGTACATAACATACTCGAATAAGTATAATTAATGATTGAACCAGTTCTAAATATATGTACGGAAATAGTAGGCGGATTATTTGGCAAAATTGAGGTTGTGAAAAATGAAGCAAACCACATAATATGCAAGGTGAGTTTTTAATGTCCCCCAAACCATAACTTTTCAAAAGGGAAATATTTTAAACACCCTTTGAGGTATGTTTTTGTAGGATCCTGAAGTTTGTTTTGACGAACTTTGCGTCAACCACCCCACCCAAAAACCGGGGGAGGCCCTCCCAAATTTTTAAAATACAAACCCGTGGTTGAACTTGTGTTACAATGGCCTCTCCTTTGAAGTGCCACAAGAGGGGGATTAAAAAATTAAAAAATTGGGGCTACCCTCGCTTATTGGGTGGGGGGTAGGTGACGCAAACGTAAAAAACTTCAGGACCCAATAAAAACATTCCTCAAAGGGGTTTTCAAAGTTTTCCCTTTTTCAAAAGTTTAGGTGGGAGGGGCATTTAAAACTCATCTTGTATAAACAGCTGTTACTTAAATGATATTGTTTAAACCAACGCCTTCAATCAGAGAGTGGAAGGATGAGCAGCTCATCTACAAGTGCGTTGCTTTTGTCTTACTGCAGGCGCCACTGAATCAATTAACTGAAAAACAATTGATATTTACTTCCAATTAATTAAGGTCGTGCATGCAAGATTTCTTGCAAACTCGATAACGAGATGAGCGTAAGTGCTGAAATTTATGTGGCATATTAAGATATGTGCATATATGGCCATACGTATATCACATGCATATGAATGAATGAAATATATCGAAATAGCATATAATTATGTGATATATGCATATTTCAGTGACATTTTTGGAATTTCTGGGAAAATATGGATCTAAAGGTTAAAAACCTTGTAGGTGACAAACACATTGAATGTATCAAACACATTTGATGATACGTTGTGCAGGGCTAAAATTAACAAGTAATATAAAAGGGTCGAACATGTTAATTATTTCATTAGTTTTTAAGGGTCCGAACCGTGGAACTGCTGAATTCGTCCGCCCAAGGAACACATGACACCGCGCACTTAACAACAAGCTAAACAACGGGCTTTCATTCAACTGATGCGGTAACTGTCAAACCCTCTGCTTGCAAGGGTTTTGTAGAAAGTAGATAGCGTTCTTATATGAAGGTTAAGTTCAAATTTGTTAATTTTTATGGAAGGAGAAAGGGTTTATTTATCCCGTTAATAGATTTTTAATACACCTATTTTTAGCTTCTTAAATAAGGTTTTAAAAACACTCTATGTTTTTTAACTTTAACAGTTAATACCATAAAAACCAAAAGACATTTTGAAAAGTTAACTACAGGCAAACCTGGATAATATGTGTACCTATCATTTAAGGGCCGTTTTTACAATTCAGCCTTAACCGGCGGTTAAAATTAGGACCGGTAGCCAACCGATAGGAAAGATGGATATTTTTTAGGTTAAGTTTTACTTTGTCTGTTTTGATTTTGCATTTTGGTTTTACAGTTTGTATGTAACTGTATTGGCATAATTTATACATGGTATATTCAATAAAAAAATACTAACAGAATACTGTACCTGTATTGCATGAATGATCTTCAACAACTCAATAAAGTGTTTGGAACGTTGCGTGAAAATGTAAACATTGCAGACTATAAACAACCTAACTGGTGGTTAGTTAACCAGCTGGTTAGCAGACAATTGAAAAAACGGCCCTAAGAGTTTATTCGTCAAAATAGCAATAATACTAAAAGTTCATTTTTATTTCCCGCAAACCTCTGCAACGACGCTCTCCCGAGCAGCTGAGGCGGGCCCTGAGCAGCTGTATCAAATACGGTGACCGATTTTGAAACGAAGAATAATGCTGCTGGTTTCTCAAAACCTTTCAATCATATCGGCTCGCTTAAAATAGTTAAATATCACAGAGGTACAAAGGTGCGTACCACGACATAAAAGCGAGACCAATATCAGGTTTGGAAACCGCTATAGGCTGTCTAAAAGCAACATATAAAAAAGCTAAAGAAAATTTATTAAACCGAACTTTTAATTTTAAAAAGCATATGAAGATTTGACCTTGATTTGATTTAAGAGCATTTTTAATTGTACCTAAAGTAAAATATGGATAGATTGAACGTGATTGTGACCCAAAGTGTGTTCGGCGGCATTTTTTACTTCGCGTCATGATTCTCTTCTTAGAAAAAACACCGTAAAAGCGTGGTTTAGACAAGTGGAGGAAAGTGGTCGAACGCTTAAAGCTGAAAAGCATGAAGGACGCAGATCAGTGACCACGTTTATATGATGTTTGTCCTAGGAACAGGGTCACTACGCGATTATGAAAATCCCGGCGAAAAGGTCTTTGCATCACAATCACGGAATTACTATTTTTGAAGTATGTTCGTGCATACCAACTGTGGTGGTGATTGACATGGCATGAGTGACCGACCAAAACAATGCCATAATGTTTTACTTTACCCCACGACAGCCCGAGTACTACGTGAGCGAATGAAGTCTTAAGATTGAAAGACCTTTCATAAATATTTTAGTCGTGACCATGAAATAGTTATAGTACCTTTTATTAAAATATTACAAACCCAAATGAAAGATATTATCAAACTCAAGTGTAATATAATCGATAATCCTGAAAATCAGATGTTATGATTGTTTGAACTGTATCTCAAGAGGCAGAATCTAAATTTGAGGGACGTATTTCCTAATATTTGATAAGCACTATCATGAAAACAAAGATTTAAAGTATCATCAATCATAAGTCAACTTATGATACACCGAAATGTACCTACTTTGAATACACGTTTTAATTTTAACCCGTCGGATATTGACTTATTTTTCATATATTTAATAAAACTCTCATTAGGTTGTAGGTTTATTTTCGTAACAAAATAACTACACCATTTGATTGAATAGTTAAAGACACTGTTATAAAGGGTCATCGAAAAAAGTTGTACGGGATTTGAAAGTGAAATCAAAACTTTAATATAATTGGCGGAATTTGATTTTTACATCAAAAGACACAGCAAATCTTAAATTTTTAATGTATTTAAAAAGGTTTCAATGTGAGCTCCCCATTGCACGACAGACATCTAGCCGATAGTCAACCTCCACCAGGTGTTTTGGAGAATTTCAGGAGTCACCGTTGAAATGGCTACGTTGATTCTTCTTCTCAGGTGCTGTAGATCACGTATTTTCTCAGCATAAACTAAGTTTTAAATGTAACCACTAAAGAAGAAATCCAAAGGCGTTAAATCAGGACTCCTAGGTGGCCACAAAACAGGACCATTCCTCCCAATCCAACGATCAGGAAATCTGTTCTTGAGAGCTTCTTGGACGATTAGACTGTAGTGACATGGAGCTCCATCCTGCTGGAAAATGACATTAATGCCCTTTCCTTTTCAATTTCTTCAACTTGAGGGAACAGATAAGAAGAAGAATCAACGTAGCCATTTCAACGGTGACTCCTGAAATGCTCCAAAACACCTGGTGGGAGGTTGACTATCGGCTAGATGTATTTTTTTATTACATAAATTTTATAACATAGTTACATTAATTTTATTACATAAAAAAAGTTTAAGATTTGCTGTGTCTTTTGATGTAAAAATCATATCTCTACCGATTATATTAACATTTTTATTTCACTTTCAAATCCCGTACAACTTTTTCGATGACCATGTATTACTGATAACTCATATTATCTCTATGCACGGCTTTATGTTACATTGTCAAGCCGGGAACAGTTTTGAAAGGTTCAGCATAGGAAATTACGAAAATATGAAAATTACAAAAATATAAAACAACGAGATTGCCAACTTTAAAAAGTCAGAATTTAGTCTACGTATTAATTTTCCGCTCGTTCGCCCATTTGAGCTTAGCTAGTTCAATGAAAGAAGATAAACTTGATATGCTCAAGGTAGTTTGGGCAGGCAATTGCGCTTGCTTAATTAAAATGCATGTTCCGATACAGGGTGTCACAAAAATGTGTAGCGCGCTATGCAGGACCGGATTCAACATACAAAAGTAAGTCTGGTAACATTTTTTATTTCGGCTTGGCCGTAATTTGCCACGTTGTACATTTTGAAAATAACTAATAGTTTTAAAACTTTTGATATTTTTGTGAAATTTGGTATAAACCTTAATTGTTTTCCTAATAACTTTTCTAACTTATCAAATTTTGAAATAGCGGCTATCCATTTTCCAATATTTCAAAGTCAAATGGAATCAAATTGGACTTGGTATGTGTCCAGTAAAACCCTTCCTAGAGCCCTCAAGATACCAACAGTTCAGTAAGAAATTCAAAATGTAGCCCAATACATAAGAAAAATCATCAATTAGCCTGGCCAAAGTTATTGGATAACAATTTATCACGAGAGACTCAAAAGATCACATATCCTTGATTTACCCTTTCGTTTCCCATGACATTGCTTTGATTTTGAAGTCAATAAACTTGAAACTGTACACATATGTTGTTACATTGTAGGTCCAAGTTTGATGTGCTATGATACACAATAACGAAGAAATAATAAAATTTGATTTAGTACATTTCTTTATTTAGATTCAATAAACGTCAAAGTAAACATAGTAAAAGTAGTTTCAATGGTAGTTAGGATCCGAGATGTGGTTGTGACGTAACAGAGGTCAATGACCTGGTCAGCAGTGTCCAGGAGACCAGAAGCCGAATCAGTGACCTCAGGAGGACGTGACCGTCCACCGATCCTACATGGACTCCAAGCAATCATATGCTGGAGCCCAGTAACCACTACAAACCAAGTTTTAACATGTGTAATATGTATTTTTGACACACAAATAATATGCATCTGTTTTAGTTGGATAGATTTAAGATCCGATAACTAAATTTAAAGAAGTTGATTGAAAGCACCTGTTGGCTAAGAAGTTTCGACTGGATGGAGTCCAGTACCATGCAGCGATTGAGTTATTAGGCTACATAAGACCGACAATTTTTGACTGTCTGAGGCAAAACTATGTAGAACTGAAGGCTAGAATAAAATAATGTGTAACTAAATAAATGAGCTTATTAAATAATATAATTGAGTGAACTTGCTTCTACTTGAAAGTTCAAGGACATTTACTCACAAATCCTTAGAGAATATTGTGCCCTGACTCGTATTAACTATGTGTGGACTCTTTCATTGGAAAAAATCACCTAAGAAGCGCTGCCTTCAATCTCGAAATATTACCCAGACAGTGAGACACAGAGAATATATGATATTGATGACCCAATATGGGGAACAGACGGACCTAACTTCTAACAAGACTACATCATCCATCAAAATACTCTTCACACTAATCATTCATCCCATTCTCACCTTGATATACACTCTCGAGTGGTCGGTGTATCAAGTCAAGTAGTCCAATATTGGTTTTGGATTGAAGAGTGAACGTAGATGAAAGAGAAACATTGCATCACACAGAACAGAATCATCTCATCTGGTTAACAATCAGAACGGTGAGGTAGGACCAGGACCGTGTTATTACTCGAAGCATCAAACAACGAAAAGAAAGTCAGTTTACTTTCTATTCAAGATCACTGAATAATGTCTGTGAATGTAGCAATCGTACCGTACCGTGACTGCTTTAGAGTGTTGCTGTGAATGCAGTGGAATTTCGGTGTTCATTATCTTATCATGGGGTAGATGTGCAGAGAAATCACATCATCTAATACTTCAAAAAGTCAAAAGTTGAGTGCGGTCCAACCTTTGATCGGAATAATACAGTTGGTAAAATTACTGAAAACTGTAACAATACGTTCCCTGGTCGTACAAAATGCGATTCAACTATTCTTTGTAGACATGATTGTTTGAATGTTGAAAGTCTCGGTAATTCAAACAATACCACGCCTTCTTCGTACGTGTCACATAGTGTCTTTTACAAAGTTTAAAATCATTACAAAAGTGCTGTTCAGACGTAAAATTGTTACATTTGATTTTATAAAAAGGCAAGTAGCCAACCATTGCTTACTAATAATATTAATCCGTCTGGACCAACATTCAAATAATTTCATTATGTTGGTCCAGGATTCAGTCTTTGGCCTTAGCTTTATGTGTACTATTATCACGGGTGTTACGAGGCTGTTTACTACGCACCGAGGCAGGCTTCGGCCTTCGAACTGTGTATATTTTACTGCGCCGGTAATTAATAAATACAGTCATATCATAAAGGGATTACTTAATGCAAATGTCATAAGACTTTGATCAGTATTGATTTTTCTGGCCATTGCTTTAACAACTAAACAAACTTTAATAACTTTTCGTATATAAATATACAGGTTATCACAAAAATGTGTAGCGCGCTATGCAGAACCGGATTCTACATACAAAAGTAAGTCGAAAGTGCTGAATAAATCTTTTTTTATTTCGGCTTAATTTAGCCGTAATCTAGGCCTACCATTTTGTAAATTTTTGACAATAATGAATAACTCAAAACCCTTTGAGATATTTTTGTGAACCTTGATACAACTTATCAAATATCAAAATGGCGACCATTTCAAATTTTCTAATTCTAATGTACTCGTAATCAAATTGGGATTTGAATTTGAAATCTTTAAATGGCCGCCATTTTGAAGTTTGATAAGTTAGATGAAAGTTTTTTTGGAAAACGTTATTAGAGAAAGAATTAACGTTTATACCAAGTTTCACAAAAATATCCTAAAAAGTGTTTTAAATATTCCTTATTTTCAAAATTTTACAATATGGCGGATTACGGCAAAGTTAAGCCAAAATAAAAAAATGTTATCCGCCATTTTCGACTCACTTTTGTATGTAGAATCTGGTTCTGCATAGCGCGCTAGACATTTTTGTGACACCCTGTATACATGGGTAACATTTAGTAAACTTTCTTTGACCACCTTTACTGACATATTTGCTAAAGAAACTTTTACACCGAATTCATGAAAATCAAACGAAAAGGCGACATGTAGAGAGCGTAGTTTCCCTAATTTAAATATAATCATCACGCCATTCACATATGAGAAACTTTCTCACATACGTATAAACAACAATGCGCCTAGAACCAGTATCTCTCATGGACCAGTAGAGACAGTAGCTGGCATAACATATGAGTGTGTCTGGCTAGAAAGCTGCACGATGAAGCATGCGTCTTGGCGTGAAAACGTGACTTTGGTAGCGGAAAATCCGCCAGTTAACAAAACTCTTTGTACAGACACATGATATCAGTGTCTATTAACACCAAACACAATAGGCTATTATGTCTAGTTAAGTTATTTGCTGTAACATTATGTAACTTCACGTGTCAATAGTTGGGTGGGGGCTTTATGCAAGGTTATAGATTGAAGTGAAAAGTTTGTTAAACAATAATGAGTCAAAGGACTTAAAATCAACGTTTGCATTTGGCATAATAGAAAAGCACTAGCTAAATGCTTTAATGTTAAAAGACCTGATAAATACATACGATTTTATGTCATAAACATTCAATAGTAAATACATAGTGTTACTAAATGTGTCTTTCATTCTGTCCGACATAATTATTATATAGTCCGTTCAAATGTACAGTTTTTACATTCACTCCCTCACATTCATTTCAAATTTCCCCAGGGCCATATTTTATTAATTCAGCCTTAACAGGTGGCTAAGGTTTAACTGACAGCCAGCCAATAGGAAAGCTGGATATTTCATAGGTTAAATTTTACTTTGTCCGTTTATATTTTGCATTTCAATTATTTACATAACTAATTTAGCATAGTGTACACATGTTAAGTTTAATACAGAACGGTACTTTTAGTGGATGTACGAGTATAGTTATCAAACATTTTTTGAAGTGTTCTGAACGTTGTTTAGAAATGTTAACATTACAGATTAATATGAAACAAGGCCGACACGCAGCTTAGCGCTAAAATGCCACTGGCATGAGTTAATCGAATTTCCTTTGCAACTTGTTCGCGTCACTCTAATCCACTCCACTCAAAAAGGCCTCCCCAAAAAAAAAGAGGTTCCAGTAGCCCGATTTTGCTGGTTAGCTAACTTGACTAAAATATTTACAAAAGAAACATTTGTACCAAATTTGGTGAAAATCGGACACAATGCGACCTGTAGAGATGGTACACACATATCATATGTGAAATGTTTTGAATATTTTATTTTATTATTTATTTACAATTAGATTTAATTTAAATAATTATTCATTTTTAAAAGTTTCATATAACATCCGCCGAAAGCGCTCTTAAAATTAAACTATATGAAACTTTTTAAAAATGAATAATTATTTAAATCCAAACATGTTTCATCAAGTATTCAACGGAGAAAATTAGTTTTAAGACAATCTGTTAACAGGTCATTTGCTACAATCACCCGAAGAAGAGCTCAGCTCAAAACCGTTCGTGAAAGAATCAAATGTCCAGGGTACTAAGTGTTTTACTTTTTACACTTTTGTTTCATATATCAGTATCCCTACATCGTGGTTCATATTATAAACCTAATACATACGTATATAAAGTTTTGAAAAAATATCAAAACGTGTTCTGGGGGTCAGGATAGATGCTCATTTCATGGTCCCGGGTTTGGGGTATTACCATGCTGACGGCTTGAATATATCATTTTTCCAAAAGAAATTCGACAACAATAAATTTTGAAATGGAATAATGTCACACATAAACTAGCAACAAAAACTAACAAAATATTTTTCTTAAAGCAAATTCAATTTCGTAAACAAATAACAACACATGTGCTACATGCCAGTAAACACTTACACTTGACCCAATGAGTGAATGTTTGGCCCTGACAATGACCAGGTTGCAGTCCTGCCCCGCCCCTCCCCCGGGCAGCCAGGACGCAGGATGCAGGATACGCTCGAGATCCTCAGTGTCCTGCCATCCTTTCCTTCACAGACTTGCCGTGTACAGTGCGCTACTGCCGTCGCCGTGTCCAGGAGTGTCACATCAGTTAGGATTTTTGGATACAGAGTGCTGGGGAGTTAGTAAG
This sequence comes from Matsumurasca onukii, assembly GCA_018831715.1. NCBI lineage: Eukaryota > Metazoa > Arthropoda > Insecta > Hemiptera > Cicadellidae > Matsumurasca > Matsumurasca onukii. The sequence goes on from CM032061.1 coordinate 20,136,666, forward strand.
TATTTTTGTTTAATTATACAGAACAGCATTTTAGTATTTTTTGTAGTAGTTTTTTTAGTATTTTAGTCTTTTATTATTTAATTATATTTAACTCTCTCAGTTGATGTTGTGGTCTGTAGATGGAAACATGGTTCTCGAAAGGCCTCACCGACTATAAAGGTTTTTATTGGATCATTACAAATGTGTTTCTGTCGAGTTTAAAATTAATATATTGTTAGACAAACTTTTAAGTTACACTTCTGAGTCATACTAAAGACACTCTGTATGTATTGTCTTTGATCATATCTATTACCTAATCGTATGCATTGGTCCTAAAATATTCTTGAAACATATAAAAATATGATATTTCATAATTGTGTACAATAGATGTAATTTTGTAGCCTACATTTAACAAACATATTTTTAAATTCAATGAATGTAGATAATAGGAACAACAGCAAGGCGAAATGTATTGTCGATAGTACAAGCATTTAAGGTCATATTGCAATACCAAACAGCGATTTGCGCGAATAGTAGTGCAGCGACCAGCCTGTCTTCAATGCTTGAAATGAAATGAAATGAAAACGTCTTTATTCGTGGCGAAGTTAGGACTTTAAAGTCCTCTCTTCCACTTAACCATACTCTTCCACTCTTCCTTAATTCTTCGAGCCCCCTTGAAAGTATCCGAAAGTTGCTTCAACTAAACCTGTCCATCTTCCATTACTTACATGAAAACATCATTTTTCAGCATTGGTTAGTGGTCTAAAACCATTTATCGGTCAACCATTGTTAAAATTCTGTAATCCGGTAATTTTGATCGACAACTAACGGAAAACTACGAGTACTTAACGTATATTAAGGTGTAATCAATATTTGAGAAAATTAATACTTTTACTTGACATTATTCTGGAATTGATTATCTTTCGATTGTTATATTGATATTTTGCACGTTTCTTTGGTGCAGATCATATATATTATGAAAGGGGTTTTGATGTGTCTAGCAAATTATAATATTCCTTGGGATAACATCTATTTTTAGTCCTTCAAATTTAATAACCTTGAAAATAAGAATTGCATAAAGGTACATTTTTAAAGATTGCTAGGGCAGCACGTAGCTTACGCATCACCATAGAAATGTCATGAGAACGTATTGTTTTTAAATACAGATACGAAATTTAAATAACCAGGCCGATACGCAGCTAGGCGCTAAAGCGCCACTGACGTTAGTGAAGTAAATTTTTTTGACAATTTATTACTCTAATTATTCACTAAGCTCACATCCTCGCTTCGAGCTTCAGCTTTTCCTGCGTCTTCCTGCAGCAGTCAAATTTTCCTGAATAAGGAACTTGACTAAGATTGTTTTTAAATGAACATTTTACTCAAATTAATGAAAACTAAACTAAAAATTCGGTTTGTAGAGAGCTCACATATACATAAATATGTACGGTATATAAGTGTTATAAAATGCTCAAAATGTGTTCAGGGGGTGAGGGTTTCATGATCCCGGCCCTCCCAGGCCTGGGTCGTACAATGAATATATCATTTTTCCAAAGGAAATTCACTAATAAAATCGACATGTCATTAGTCAAAACACGCACTTTTGACGTCAGCCAGGAACACACAGTGTTGCGTCAGTGCCAGTCGTTATCACAGTCACACCATTGGCGAGGTTATGACGCTGTAAACATACAAGCCTGGTGTGCTTGAGGGTGTACATAGTGACGTCATAAATCAACTTACTGTATCCACTACATTGTGAGTGAAGGTATGGCACAATCAGCTTCAATAAAACGTTCTAAGAGGTTCTCTTTCAAAGCGCATTTTATTCTTATAACAACTCAAATGATTTTGCTTATGTTTACCGATGAGGGCCTTGGCTTCCCTCTTCTCCATTCATCTCTGTTGTTGGCCACCTGTCTCCAATATCTAATGCCCATAATTCTTAAATCTTCCTCTACATCTTGTCGCCATCTTTTCCTTGGCCTCCCTCTTCTTCTTCTGCCGTCAATGGTCCAACTAAATGTTTTGTCATCCGCTCCTCTCCCATGCGCACTATATGTCCAAGCCCTCTAATTCTATGGGCTTTAATATGTCTGACAATATCTTCTGCATCAATGAGTTCTTCCGTGTCCTTGTTGGTACGGGCTCTGTACTCACGCATAGGTATACAGGTACTAATTCATGTTTGCCATCTAAAACATAGTACAGACAAATTAGTAGATATTCGAAAATTATACTATCCCTAACAATCTCACATATAGCGAGAAATGCTACTTTTGGGATAAATACAGCAAATATGAAATGTTTTATGATATGATTTGATATGATGTCCTTATTTTTACACATAAGGACATTTAGAACAGTTCTTTAAGTATTTCAGTAAACAGGTGAATTGTTGTTGAAGTACCAGTGTATTTGCAGGTCATGGAGGTTACTCCAACTAAAAACTAATCACTAATAAATTAGACCAGCTTTTTAATTTTGTATGCCTGTTCTGGTTAATTTTACTATTCTTTTTTGTCGTTTGGGCCAAACAAATTCACGGTTTTCCTTATCACTTTTATCAACTGACCAATCAAAAATCCTTTATCTCATGATGTGTGTTCATGGGGTTACCGCCTCTTTTACTGCAACTTTTTCTGAAAGTAAAGTTTGTTCAAGAAACTACAGAGATTGTAGAACTACAACTTAGGCTACCAAATAATTGTTTTCCAGTAGATGGGACTTGATTTAGTAAAGTATTTAAGTATGAAAAAGTGTACAAGATGTTTGCTCCTTGTGTAAAGTAATTGTGTGAATAATTCTACTTTTGACTTTGTGGAATGTTTTTAAACTCTTATGTTTAGAGTTGTCGAGGTTATAAACAAAGATATAAAATACACTTTATCGAGTCACCTAAATTATTTCCTTACTCGTATGGACACTTTATGATACGTATCCATAAAACTTAACAAAAAGACTAACTAAATTCACTGTGTATATGAAAGATTGCCGTTGTTTCAGGGGGAGACAGAGATAGAGGGTGTGAAGTAAGCATGGTGCTGATGAGGTGACACTACCATGGTATGGCCTCGCTTCTGTCAGGGCTCTTTACTGCAACAATGTATACTTCTTCTACTAGTCCAAGGTAAGTGTCATCGGCATTAGCTATGTGTTTAGTAACAAAACCATCAGTGTTGGTAGACCCGAAGAAAGGAAACAGGTGGTCAACCTTTAAAATGTCATCCTGAAAGAAGAACCTTGTTTTCCAGAAAGTGAAAACCTCATTATCCCTTAAAAGCTGAACAGCAAGGAACGTGAGAATCTTTTTTGTCCAAAAAAGTTGTAGATCGCGAATTTCTCTCATGTGTCTTTACGTTCACTTTCTCCCGGTCTGTGTTGGGAGGAAGCGACTTAGGCGCTGCCAGTGTCCACTTTCTGAATTGCATTAACCTTAACCTATGTCCCAGTTTTGCGAGAAGTCACGACCAAGCGTTTAGATCACCTTTTTAGCGGACAAGGATGATACACTCCTTGTAGAATGTAAACTTTCTCAGCTCTTCAGCTTGACTCATTGATCTTTAGAAAGGATCTTTACGTTTTGCCCGGGTTTGGGCTCGAAAATGTCGCGGCAACTTTCCAACCAAGTATGTCCGGTTAAATGGTTGTATAAGGTTACAAATTCTCCGGACGATACTCACCTAACGAGATTTCGGGGTTTTCTTATTTGAAGTATTTCGGCTACCAGTTACTATGTTTCTCTCTTTGTTCTGTTGGCCCTGACCAGGCCCCAACCAAATTCCGACCAAGTGCTTGGATCACAAAGGCGGTACATTAAGACACCATTTTCGATTTTTAAGATTGTAAAAATAAAGAATATCTCTCTCTGTCTCTTTGTTTGAAAATAACTACTTCGATATTATAGCTGTGAGTGAAACCTTTTTGAAATTTGAGGTATTATCCTTGACGTACAATATTTCTGGCTACAACTTTGTTAGACACGATAGGCTAGGGAAAGAAGGAGGCGGAGTTGCTTTATATACTAAGAAAATATTTTCACATAAAGTTCTTACAACTTCACTAGCAAATTATTGTAAAAAACCTGAATATGTGTTCATGGAAATATCTCAAGGATGGAAACTTGTAATTTGTTGTTTATCGTCCTCCCAAAGCAGGATACTTATCTGAGTTGTTTGATAATGTAGCTAGTTCAATGCTAATATATGACAATATTTTATTGATTTCAGTTGTGTAAGGTTGGATCTAACTTCGCCGATTACGTAATTTTGACTATATTCAGTTTTATCAGGGTATTCTTTCGTTGTTGGGTTTAACGTAGGAAACCACACGCAATCAAAAAGCAATCACTATTTTTATTTTTAAACAACTACTGTCAAACTCAACAGGAATTGTGCCGTTTCTCAAATGTTGTCAGTGGTCAGCCCTACTAATTTTCGTAACCCCCCGGAAAATTCGCTAATACCGCGACACAATAAGGCACAATAGGGAACGATGTAATAGTTTGAACAAAGCAGACAGTTGGGGGAAAGTATTATGCTTTTGACAAAGATTCGTCTCGTGGCAAGTGCTCGGTCAAGGGCGATGAAAGCCTCGCCTTGGAAAGTGCTGAGACTGGTTACCAGTTTACCGGTCGCTTGACCGAGACCGACTCATTTATCTTTGGCGATTCGCCATATGGGCTGGGTGCTCTCGTTCTCTGGACCAGAGACATCCTTGAGATGGAGGAACTGATAATGTCGTAGATCCGAGGTAGGGTTAGGTTTTGGTTCTTGTTATAATCGAATTTCCTTTGGAAAATGAGATATTCAAGCCGTCAGCATGGTATGACCCAGACTCGGGACCGTGAAGTGAGCACCAATCCTGACCACCCTCCAGAACACGTTTTGAGCATTTTTACAAGATATTATATGCATATGTATGTACTCTCTACAGGGAGCATTCTTTGTCCGATTTTCATGAAATTTGGTACACATTTTGTTGTAAATATTCGATTAAGTTCGTTAAACGGATAAATCAGGTTACCCCCTTTTGGGAGGGGAGAGTTGTAGCCAAAACAGTAAGTTTCATCTGATTTTGATGAAATTTGAAGTAAATATTATTTGTAAGGTATCCACCAATATACTAGAAATTATAAAACTCATTAAGTCGTTTCAAAGTGGCGGCCAAAAAGTGTTTTTTCGCTATATCAGCGTTGTTAGCAGTCCGATTTCAATAAAATTTAAAATACGTTTTACCTTCACGATAGGTAATGAAACTTGCAGTAAAAGAACACGCGAGTCTGAGGCCGAAGGCCGAAGCGAGGCTGTGAACGGAGCGAATAAGAGTAACAAATTGCAAAGGAAATTAGATTCACTCATGCAAGTGGCGCTTAGCTACGTGTCGGCCTAGTAGGAGTGGTCGGTGTCTCAAATCAAAGTATCAAAGTAAGAAGAAACTTTGGTCTTGCTGTGACTGAAGATGGTACTCCCCAGAGAAGAAATATTTCAAGCTAATTATTATGTTTTGACGCAGTGTGAACCGGAGGACTAGATTATAATTGAGACACTAGTTGCGAAATCCTAAGAGTTAAGTTTACGGAAAGCTCGATAAAAGTTCACGTCTACAATGTAGTAATGAAAATTATGTTAAAAGAAAAGTCCTTGAAGTTGCATTTTGCCAACCAAAGAAAGAAACCTGAGTTAAAAATAATCCCGCTAATAAATATTCTAAAATCAGCAGCGTCTTGATGACAAAAAAGAATATATAAAGTAATAAAACACTAGATTTAATCACGTACTTCAAACATAGTTCAATAAATTATGTTGACTGGAACTCGTGGCGTGGTACTGTAATCCAGCTTCATGGAGGTCAGGTTTTGAGGATGATATAGGTCTAAAGCGGCTCAGATAGTCTCAGTGATCATCTGATGATACCCGCATCAACTCCCACCATGGTTTAGACATATCCGACCATCACCTGCGTGGTTCGGATGTCACGTTAAGCCGTTGGTCCTTGTGTTTCCATTGGTCATTGGGCTATTAATTAATAACCCATTATAAGGAAGAGTCGGCCTTAGTTTGTAACAAGACTACACCTCATTACTCATTACTACCACTCATCACACTCATTTTTCACCACACATTTGCCTTAAAATACCCTCATGAGAGTGGTCGGCATCTCAAATAGTGATATAAATCAAACGACCCTACTGAGAAATTAAGCCTTCCGTGAAGGAAGCAGGAAACATAGTTTTCATTAGAAGCAGACCAAACGTGTTCACCTGAGTAGAAAACAATTTGTAGCAGTGGTCGACTCACAACCACAGCTCGTTCCACCACAAGGAGGGTCTGGGCCAATTTCCTGACCACTTTTTCTCAAATTTGGCAGTCACGCGCGGCATGACGACGCGTCGCGTGCTCAAGGCGAAAGTCCGTCTCGTCTCGGTGAATATTCTGAATCATCACGAGCAGTTGGGTTCCTCTTGGTGGATACTCTAATGACGGGCTCCGCCAAGTAATACGACTGACCCAAGGTCAGCAAATTGCGTTGTTTTGCAGCTTCTGTCGTTGCCATCTACGGATTCGTTCTTTCTGTTTGGAACAAGCAGTTTTTCGGAGAGGCAAAGTTTACAACAGTCCGACTGGGACTCGTGACGTGGTCCTGTAATCCAGCTTCATGGAGGTCAGGTTTTGAGGATGATATAGGTCTAAAGCGGCTCAGATAGTCTCAGTGATCATCTGATGATACCCGCATCAACTTCCCACCATCGTTTAGACATATCAGACCATCACCTGCGTGGTTCGGAAGTCACGTTAAGCCGTTGGTCCTTGTATTTCCATTGGTCATTGGGCTATTAATTAATGACCCGTTCTAAGGAAGAGTCGGCCTTAGTTTGTAACAAGACTACACCTTACAACTCATTACTACCCCTCACCACATATTTGCCTTAAAATACCCTCATGAGAGTGGTCGGCATCTCAAATAGTGATTTAGCGTACATAGTCCGATATCTCGAAATGCATTTACCTTAACTTAACATGTCTTCACTAGCTAGATAACATCTTGACAGTTCACATAGGTTTGGTGGCTTAGCGCAAAGGAGATGACTTTCTGGATTAGGGCACCCGATTCGGCAAAGTTTTCACGTACCGAGAGTAGAGTTATTTTAGAGGGAGTTCCCGATTTTCGACCTTAAAACCTCTTGGGGGCTAAAAAGGCCTAACCCCAACTGTTTACCTCAGTCATGTTTAAAGAATTTAACCGTGGGTTCGAAAATAAAAATGTTTTTAAGAATTATTTTCATTTTTACATCTTACATCCAGTCAAACGTATTTAACAGACTAAACAGAATTTATTAAAACATACGAGTATCAACAAAACTATTGAAACTGTGCTAGAAATTCAAAACTTGGCCAAATCTAATCATCCCCTTCCCCAGATGTTATCGTATTAGAGATAGTTAACAACTTTGCTAAATTTTATGTAGTGTCCTAATCCAGCAAGGTCTCATACTAACCAATTTCTCCGATATGAGCCACTGGAGCAAGCTTCTTAATTTATTATTCTTCAACTTTATGATTCTTACTTATCAAACTTCTAAAGCGATAGGGAACATCTACGGATATGTAAATTTACAATTTCGTCAGGTAAAAAGATAACTTAAATGTACGGCGGTTATACATAAATTCTTTCCCGCACGTGCCTAACTATGACGATAAAAGAACACTTGGCAAGTAGCTCAAGGTCACTGCAGCGTACCTTATGCAGAATGATGCAGTCACGTGATGTGAACTGCATGACTGTCGGATGTTGCAGTCACTTTTCGATGTCCTCTCTACCACAGTTTTTCATCCGCTTCCTGCAAAATAATGACATATTTAGCTACTATTTGCGAGCTTGTTTGATAAACATTCACTTTTCGTGCCATTGGATAAGAGTCCAAATATTTTGAAGATTCTATAGAGACTTTGAACAAGATGTTTGGAAAGCTTGTTGATTTAAAGTCATGATACGGATAAACATTCAGAATTAATGAAGGCAGAAAAGTTGGGCCGGAAGTTACGGTTTCGTCCAAATATTCTTTTTAACCTTGAAAATAAATATATAAACAGTATAGTTATTAAAAAGGATTCATAAAGTCACAGTATTTACCAACGACAAAATATACGTCTTTCTAAAGCATAAATATAAAAAAACTAAACATAGATGTTAGGTTGTTATATTTTCTTCAAGAAACCTAAGGACCTCTAAGGTAAGCCTGTTCAGAGGCTTCTACAAATAAATATATCATTTTAAATGTAACGTTTGGAAAAAAAGTTCAATAATGTTAGTTTTTTTTACAGGACAAACAAATAACTATTATAATTAATCAACAGAAATTGAACCAAATTAAAGGGTTGTTTTCTATACTAATAAAGCATATAGTTTTAAGTTAATATCAACTTAACTATCAAGAACTACAAACCCACAAAAAAATCGTCCCAGTTTTTACGATCAACTAAATCCGGTTTACAATAACTTTTAAACAATTGCAAAAAAAGGTTTCTCTTTCCTGGATACGAACTCAGCTGGTCGAGGAAAGTAAAGAAACCTTTGTTGGACAGAAGCGATTCCTTAATCAATTCCTAAACAAGATTCTTAATTACCTGTTAAAACAAGTTGGCCATGCAACGTCGCATCTTTGGAGTGTTATAATTGGAGTCGGTCACGTGACAGCGGCTCGTGCTCTGATTGGTGGGACGAGACCGGTATGGAAATGTGCGAGGAAGGATGTTGTACATCTGGGTCAAAACAGGTGTTTAACAGAATGGGAAGAAAGTTGCCATAAACTGTCTCACGGCCAGATCAACACTCGACTTTCGCTTTCAGACCATCTTCAGCACAAAAACTGATTATCACGCTCGCATTGTGTTTTGTCAACATTACTGAGATCCCCTTGGTATTCCCCCTGAGAGTACAGTTTTACTATATTTCTTTTACGCTTTGGATATGAAATTAGCTGATCGATCATTTAGATTTATAAATGCTAAGATGTTTTTATTGGGTTAATAAAAGTGATCATAAAAAGTGCATTTGGCAGATTATTTAAATTTGACAAGTGACATGAATAACATAATACTTCATTTTGAAACTGTATTAATTTTAACAATAAGCGCTGTATACATTTAAATGAAAACCCTATTTCAGCCCCAGTATTGCCGTTACTAAAGGTCTGAGTATATTTTATCTAGAGCAAATGTTAAAGGTTTTGTTAGTTTATGAAACGCTTGGTCACTACTACTGCGTTTTCCTTCATGTACTTCCCTTTATATATAATTATTACTGCGTTGTTAAGAAATCATCATAAAACTCCTCAAAACGTTAAATTTGCATCCCAGTTCCATATCACCCAGCCCACCTGGTACTTTACACTTTGAAAGGGCCTCTTTGATTCTGTAAACGCCCCTCCATCATACCAAAATCCTGACTCCGCTACTGGGGGAGGGGAGTTTGAACTTAATGGTCTTGAGCCATGTTCCTAGAGAACAGGATGGGCGTCAAAATTTCTTTTCTGATTTTACGTTCACTCCAGGCGCTTTCATGGGCTTGCCTTTGGGGTTTTGTGTCAGCTTGTAGTTTCAATCTGTGAGGAAGTTCCTGGTGCCGATGTAAGAGCGTTCCTTCTCGTTCGCAGTGAGGAACCCTCTTACATCGGCACCAAGCTGTCCAATAAACTTCCTCCCTGACTGAAACTACAAGCTGACTCAAAAGACCTCAAAGACAAGCTCATGGAAGAGGAATGCTACTACTCCATTAAGGAATACTTGGAGCGAACGTAAAATCAGAAGAAGAAATTTTGACACCCATCCTGATGTTCTCTAGGAACATGGATCAAGACCATTAAGTACAAAGTGGAGGACATGTAGAATACGCTTACAAGTATCCCATAAAGTTACGAATCTCACCTACACCCAAAGGTTCTGTACCCGCAGTAACACTGAGTCAAGCTGTCAATAAAGACGAATGCTCTAGGACTCTAGGTAACTAAGCGCGCGTTCATTATACAGTTGTGTAGAGTGGTAGGAAAACCACACACTGGATAAGTACTTAATGATGGTTTCCTTGATGGCTTCTCACTCTAATTGGCAACTACTCACTGCAGTTCGCTCACGTGTAACTGCAGGTCAAACGGTGCAATTTGTCTGGCTGTTTCTCCGATTTAAAACAGTGCCTAACCGATCGCATCAGGTTGAAAGGTAAAAAGGTAAAGTTTGTCTTTAGGAGGTGAAGTTAGGACTACATAGTCCTCTTTACCACTCAACCTCAATCTTTACCTAGCGTTATAGTCACATTACAAATGTAAGTGGTTGTTGCGGGGATCGAACCCGTGATCAGCTTCGGAGTCACGCACGATTCAACCCGCCACGGGTCCGCTACCAGGTTTAAACTACTTGTAAGTTTATTTGGTTTTTCTTTTTTTCATTCAGAGCTCTACCTGTAGTTAAACTATTAAACTGTAATGTAATACTAAGAACTAAGTAGGGACATCATATGATAATTGACGATCATTATGAGTTGGGAGAGCCAAAATTTCACAATACTATTCAGCGTTGTATGACGATTTGACCATTCAATGTCCAACTGAAACGAACGCAATTTATACAACAAGAATTGACACATTTATATTATTGCAGAAGTTGCCTATAGTTTGTTAATAAACGTGAAGCCACGACGTTTGGGGGCCTGTAATCTGATCCCGTCTTTGGGTAAAAAGTAACCTAAAATTTACCACAAAACATAAGGAAATGAGTAATTAGCTTAAGCTGACCACTCACCCACCACCAAACAACAAATATGCAGTCATTTTTTTCTAGACTAGTTTAATCTTAACAACTAGCCTAGAAAATGTCCACATAACAACATGTCCATAAGTTACGAAACAAACCGCAATTATAGAAAAACACGTCCACGGCCAGTAAAAGCTGCCCACAGTCTGACTAGCTGGTTAGCTAGGAACAGAGGACGACCAATCATAAATGTGTTTGAGACTGACCACTGTAACAGATAAACACAAAAATACCTCTTTATGCACAGCAAATGAAGGGGAAGAAAATCTCGAACGGGGAAGAAACCTAGAACGTTGTCTCCTATTTGTCAACAAAAAAATATAAAACCACTCGCATAAATATTTCAACTTCATACATTCTACCAACGTCAATTAAAAATCTTCAAACAAACACTACTAAAAATACGTGTAGGCGTATGAGGTAAACAAACAACAGCTGATTTAGAACAGAACCAAGCAATTGACCAATCGATAATCGTGCTCAACAAGGGTGACCATCGATAATCGCTTTGTTACGCGTTGTTGCCTTCAATAGTGAGATAAGAATGCTTGAACCTGAAGCATTGAACGGCAGATGATATCATCCACCTTTCCCCGTATCTTCACTGCATGGCCAAGTAGTGAAAGCACTTTCGCGGGTGATTTATATAGTATATCGAGAGACGCCACATCTCACTGGGACACCACTCTTGCAAACCCACTGGCTGCTGCTGATGATGGAATTTAGAGAGCTGCCAGATGTACTGCCTTGACTGAGATAACTCACAGTGCTTGACACAAGTATCTTTCTGGGACATTGGTCAAAGAAAGCAAAGAAAGAGTGAGGAATTCTCGACAGAGTTGCTCGGACCATCTTCCTTTGGCGTATTTGTTAGGCGTCATAAAAGAGATCTACAGTGTTGTCATTTCGTGGCGGATTGGAATCGTGCACGACTCCGGAGCTGATCACTCCTCTGGCGCGGGTTCGATCCCCGCGGTGACCACTTACATGTGTAATGTGGCTATACGGTGGCGCTAGGTAAAGGTTGGAGGTTGAGTGGTAGAGACAACTTTGTAGTCCTAACTTCGGCTCGTTAAACAAGACAAACGTTACCTTTTTTACCTTTTCAAGTAACGCCAAGCTCGAACAAAGCAAACTAGAGACTGCATTGGAGAAACAAATTAATCTTCGCATTTTGTGAAATCCCGCAGTACACTAATATTGTCTAGACTAATACGACGACGGGAAACGAGGTTGAGTAAAACCTCAGGAATGTAAAGACCTTTTACAGCAACTTCTCAATTCGGAGTGACATTGATGCACGGAAGTACTGATCTGCAACGCTTATGGTAAACAGAGGGAAAGCAAACATGTCACATGTCAGCTACCGAACTCTTTCACTCGAGAATCGATTCATCAGTGGCAAGTCGATCTATACCAAGAGTCGATAATTACCAGTCTCAGTGACACCAACAACTACTAGTTCCACTTTCCTTTTGCAACGAGTCTGTTGTCCGGTTAATCGAGTTCTCTCTGAATATTACAGAGATGGAACCATTGTGATCGATTTATGCGGAACGTGGCGATTTGATTGATGGGAAATGTCTTTTAAATCTGCATCTTCGAAATAATGTTATTTGGCAAGATACCGGTAAGTATGTTATATTCGAAAAAGGTAAAGTTTGTCTTGTTTAGCATGGCGAAGTAAGAACTAGAAAAGTCCTCTCTACCACTCAACCTCGACCTTTGCCTAGACTTACGTCACCGTATAAGTCACGTTACAAATTATAAGTGGTGACTGCGGGGATCGAACCCACGCCACCGGGGTGATGAGCTCCGGAATCGCGTGCGATACCAATCCGCCACGGATCCACTCAAATGTTAAGTCACTTATGTCTACATAATAAAGGAACACTTTTGTAAAGTACATTTTCGGTAAACGCTGAAAGTTGGATTCAATTCAGATTGTTCGATTAAATTTATCAACGTCAACACAACTCCTTACTTTGAATCTGTTGGATTTCATAAAAGAAGTAAGGTTAATGGATAACGGAGAGAAGGTTTATAGAATCAAGCTACATAACTTAAGCGTCTTATTCTTAGTAATGTCAGAAGTTGAACTATTATTGCGGACATTTTCCATCGTTAGTGAACAAAAAGGATCACGAACGTTTCGGGAACTGTTCACTAACGATGGAAAATGTCCGCAATAATAGTTCAACTTCTGAAATCCTCCCATCGTCAACAACAAACTTCAAACTTAGTAATGTGATTGCTAAACGCGCTCTAAAACCCATTGGGCTTAAAATTAGGGCTTATGTGACTAACCCCAAATGATGACCTTATATAGTTTACCTAAACCTAATTTCTTTATTACTCGATTCACAAAATGTAATGAAAATAATAAGAAAAACACTTAAAATTAAAAATCTATTCATGCATACAAAAATTGAATTTGCATTACTAAAGGTAAACTAAAATGGTAATTTTGTTTACCGAGTTTGCCCGCACTCTGCTGGTAACCATCAACCCAGAGATTTTGAAGTTAGGTAAATAGGCTAAGTAATAAAAGGAAGTATATTATAACTAATTACTTTATAAGATAAGGTTTCGAAGTTCAACTAGTGGCGTTTTTAAAGACGTCAAGGCCAAAAACACAACTATAATCTAGTTCTTTCGGCTAAAACAGTGACTGAAACAGTTTCAACCAATTAGTGACTGAACATGGTACTCCACAGCGAGGCCGAAATATCTCAATCTAATTATAAAGTTTGGACGCGATGTGAACCGGAAGAACTAGATAATAGTAGAGACGCCGGCCGCGAACAGTCATCACAGTCATTTGCGAACGGATCGTGGCATTTAGTCGCAAGATTCTATAACGCACATGATACAATGTAGCAGAATCATCTTCATGAGCTTGTTAGTATAACTAAGCAAAGTGAGTGGTTAGCGAAGAAGAATGTAATTAGCGCATGAATGGGAGAAAGTGAGAGTCAGTTCACAGAGGGAGAGAAAATAAACCGATAAGTGAATGTAGAATAAAAACAAACTTCACGAGCTTCAGAGAAACTGGATTTATATTCACTCCAGACCTTCGTGGTGGTCTGAACAAGGCACCTGGTTAACCATTACCAAATTAGTGAGAATCGCATGGCCTTTCAAAGTTTTGATTTACAGTAATTGTCAAATTTAGCAATGCCATAATTGAATATAAAGTTCACCTTATGTAGTAGAGTTTTACATTTTCAACAGATCAAAACAACTCTCGTTGCTCTAGAACCTATCATTTTATCTCGGTTTTATTATTTAATCCGAATTTCTGCACTTTGACATTCAGAGCACTGGGCATAAATTGAGCTGTTATATAATTTACTAGCCTATGTTTCCAAGGATAAAGAAAACGATAAAGTTTGTCTTGTTTAACGAGGCAAGTTAGGACAACGAAGTCTCCTCTACCACTCAAGTATAAAAAGTAAAGAAAGTATCAACCTTGACCTTTACCTAGCGTCACCGTATCTCACTTTACAAAGTGTACGTGGTGACTGCGGGGATCGAACCCGCGCCACCGAACTGATGAGCTCCGAAGTCGCGCGCTATACCAACCCGCCACGGATTACCTTAAGATCAAAACCAGTAGTAACGTTTAAGTAAAATGAAGCTTAAGGCTTAGTTGATATTATTTTTGGGGGGCCAGTGTCTAGAGTAAAGTATTCCACGAAATCTTGGTAAAATAATGACATGTTTTTTCATAAATTGACCGTTTTCTCCACCTTGTAAGATTCATATAAACCAACATCTGGATCAAGTCTCCTCCAAGAGAGGCTATTTACTTGCAAACTGCAGCCTACTTCATTGCACTTTCTCTTAATAATAACTTAATGTCGATTTTATGTACTAGCACTCATAAAACATTGCGCAAGTACCTCATTATTGAGGACTTTTCATCGCGGGTATCTCATTAACGCTGGGAAGCATATATAACCCGGATCAACCAGCTAATTACGGTATCTTTCGTCAGTCAGATGACGATTTCTACCCACAAAATAATGTAACTATCAACAACTTTACTTAATAGATTTCAAATAAGGCTTGAAAACTGATTTAATTATTTATTTTAAACAAGTTAAAGGTTGAACTACTAATGTTTGCCTAAACCAGACCCAGATGTTTTATTTATCTCAGTTAAATTATTACTATCAAAATTTACTAATAAAACGTCCGAATCTCCAAAGCTACCAATAGTTTATGTTAGTAAAAATCATGTATACAGAGTGGTTGAAAAGTAAGTAGGCAAAAAGGAATTGTTATAATTCCTACAATAATTGTATAAACTTGATACAATACATACGCTCAACTACATAAGACAATTAAAGATAGTTTTGAATTTCCACGTAGCACAGGTGTTGTTCGACAATTACTACAAACAGCGGAGATACGGTTAATAGTTTTTAAGAAATTCAATTGGAATACCGGTGATAACTTCTTGAATGCGATTTTCCAAATCATTTACGGTTGCAGGCTTGCACTTGTATACTTCTTCCTTTACAGAATCCCCATAGGAATGACACGGAGTTAGATCTGGGCTTCTTGCAGGCCATTAACGGCGTCCACGCAGTCTCGGCCAACGTCCAGGAAACATTCCGTCCAACCACTCAATCAATCACGAAAAACCTGAAACAATGAACGAATATTAGTAATCAAAAGAAGCCTTATTAAATATTCAATATTACGACACTATTGCCAACATGATATTTGTAAAGACTACATTACTAAGGTAGATAGTTTCACGAAGGAAGAACCTAAAAATGTGCTTTGTATGTTTCAGGTAGCATAGGTCTTTTGTGGAACGCATTTGACCTGGAATATTGGAGATGCAAGTTAAAAAGATACAACTACTGTCCAGATGAAGACATTAAAGTATTCCTGTACTCACCGTAAGTAATATTATATGCTTGTACTTTTACTTGTATTACTTATACAGAACAGTTTAACAGTATTACTACGCTAAAACCTTTTTAAAACTAAGCTATAGTCTATCTAAATTATTTTAAGCGCGAGAACTTGTGTTGAAAATGTGACTTTTAAAACGCTGAAGTACACCTTTGCCAGAGTAAGTAGAGAATATCCAATTATTTCCAATCGTAACATGACAATATTAACAGTAACCTGTTAACCTATTGTATGAAAATGAGTTAAGAAAATGATTTTAATTAGAAAACCGGACTTTTCCGGCCACTTAAGGAAGAAAACTACTTCCTACGTTTTGGGCAATTGGGAAACTCTATCCGTACTCAAGGGTCTAACTTAAACTTACGATACATTATAGATAATACTACAATAACTAAAGCCATGTGCTTCTGCAACCAGTTTTGGTAGAAGTGTGAGTGGAAAAGAGTTTAGGTTGCCACCAAAGGGTTGAGCTGGTCCACCGCAGTGTGGTGTCCTGGTGAGATCAAACCTTTTTCTTTTTTTCTATTTTTAGGTTTTCTTTACGTAAATATTTTTCTTCTGTCAATGTATGTCTGTTGTTAAAGTTTCATTTTGACTTGTCCTCTTAGGTTAAGGGCTAAGTATTATCTATAATGTAGGGTAAGTTTAGGTTAGGCCCTTGAGAATTAAAGGGTGGGGTTTTCCAACTACCCGAAACGTAGGGAGTAATTTTCCTTGTTAAGTGGACAGAAAAGTCCGGGTTTCTAATTAAACTGATATCCACCACTATTATGAATTTTAAATCTAACAAAATTATTTTGATTGAGTAACTATGATAAAACGAAAAATGGCCTTGTTTGAGACAACCTTTAGCTTTTCGAACACCATTCTTAACGCAGATGCAGTTTTGGAATTAACATGTTAACTCACGTGTATTTCAGAGATAGAAGTTATGCTAGAAGAATCCATATCCACGGACACCTATCGTTACAAGAGCAGGGATGGAACCCTTTGTACAAGAATGTGATCATCATCCACGGCTTCAACGGCACGGAGAGCAAGACTCCCATGACCTTCATTCGTGATGGTGAGTAAGAATCATGTTATCTACTTCAAGATACAACATTTTAATTATCGATATACAAATTATCATTGTGTTGGTATATAAAACCAATGAGAACTTATATTAAAACATTTAAAATTACAATAAATTTATAATTAGAGTGTATTTCTTACATGAATTTAACCTTTAAATTACAAAAGGCTCTAATGACATATTTTTGTAAAACAAATACTCTACTGATTTTGGCTGAGCACAGTTTCGCCACAAACACGTGCCATATTTTAGGTTGGAATATACTCGTATTATGTCGCAATAAACCATTTTTAAAAATACTGCGAGCAGTATCTAGGAGCAGTATCAGATAAACTACGAAGCAAAAATACCCGAAATTCCAACTAAATTTCCTGTCTAGGTGAATACCCAGAAACTTAAAATGTTCAACCTCTTCTATCTTATTGATATCTAAAAACACCGAAGGGGTTTCAGCTGTAGCTTTTGGACCAACATTAAAATATATGAACTTTGATTTGTCAATATTTGTTGTGAGGTTCACGTTCTCAAAGAATTTAACGTAAATATTTGTTGATTGGAAAGAATTTATTTCTAGGTTAAGTAAAAGAATAATCAGTATGCACGTTTAAAATTATTGTTACTTTCCTTTTTGAATAATGTATTTAAAAAGTTTATTTGTAAAAGGTTAGTTATAAACTCTTAAGTTACCAAGAAGAAGCAGGGAGAGATTCCAGACACAGAATTTCATAACAACTAGTTAATATGTTGCTAATTAACACTCTCATGTTAAAACCTGAAATTTGCATTTTTTATGCTAAAGTTCCCATAGGCACCTGATGCAGTGATAGTGTTAAATCAAGGTGTGTTAAATAAAACTTGTATGAAGCCCATATTAATCATCACAATTACCCGAAAACATGGTTGTTAATCGGCGAATACACACTACTTAATAAGCATTGTGTATAAACTTTACATATTACGAAACGTATAATAAAACTCCAAAATCCAAAAATTCTAGAAGCTGAACTTTAAATTTAAACATCCTTGGCCAGCAGTAGCTGAGGACCTCTGAGATGTGTTTCAAGGCCACAAACCTTTGCTTGGCAGCGTTTTAGCATGAAGCCTCTAATTTGATTGATGGTCTATGACTCGTCAAGGCTATGCTTCCAGTTCAGTGCCAAATCATCAATATTGTTTGACTTGTCTACTGTATTGGGTTTGAGATTTTTCCGAATCTCTAGATTGCTTAGAAAACGATTAAGCAAACATGACGCAACATATGATTGCAAATGCTTAATTGAATGGAACTATTTAATTACAGGTCTTAAAGTTTCATGATATTGCGGTTAGCGACAAGTGGTATATAAGAAGTTAATCGACCTTTGCTTTAGATACGCAATACGTTAACACAGCTTATATCACAGATTATAGGTCCAAATTTTTTTGTTATAATATATAGGTATATTTCTTTGTTTAAAGTTGTACGCTAGAGAGTAGAAAGAATATATTCCAAAAATAAAAATCTTAGTTCTTGTGCTGTACTTGTAATGAATTCACCCTAGCACAGGACCGTACTACTTATAATTCTCAAGATAGTATTTCATTAAACTACCTACTTTCAGTAAACCTTTTGAAAAGCTGTTTCTGATCAGATTAAATTCATTTTTAAAGCAGTTTAATATTCTGTCTAAAAGTCAATATGGCTTTACTGAAGGAAAAAGTACTATCGAAGCAATCAACAATTTTATAGAAGTTACTGCTTCAAACCTAGATATGGGAAAGCCCTGATTGTCTTTTTAGACCTGACAAAGGCCTTCGATTGTGTTAATCGTTCTAAATTACTTGATATCCTACACATGTATGGAATTCGAGGAAACTCTTACAATTGGTTAAAGACCTATCTGAGTAAGAGAAGTCAACAAGTACAAGTAGAAAATAAATTGTCAAAAGTTATGGATCTTGACTATGGAGTCCCTCAAGGATCCATTCTTGGTCCTGCATTATTCATTTTTATGTTAATAAATGCTCTGACATTAACTTTGATAATAATATGAACAATTGCAATATTTTACAATAAGCTGATGACACAATTCTGAGTTTTAATGGCAATAGCTATACTGAGCTTAGAGAGCTTGCTATTGAAAAACCAACAGTTGTGTAGAATATTTTAGGCAGCTTGATTTGAATACAAATTTGTCCAAAACATGTTATATTAACTTCGGTTTTAGTACTGGCAGTCATAGGCAAGACGATAGTATTCATAATATAACAATTAATGGCACTTCTCTTCAAGAGACTGACCACGTAAAGTGTTTAGGCCTTTTCATAGATAAAAACTGTCTTGGGATCACCATATTGACTTTGTCTGTAGCAAAGTATCCAAAGGGTTATTTTTATTAAGAAAACTGTCATTTAATTGCAGCCAAGACGTTTTAAAATTGGCATATTATGGATTAGTTCATCCCCATTTATCTTACGGATTATGCCTATGGGGTAATTGCTCTGAAACAAAAATTCGCAGGATTTTTTTTACAAAAAGAGCAATTAGAATAATTGGTAGGCTAAAATTTAGAGAGTCCTGCAGGAACATTTTAAATCCTTATCCATATTGCCTTTATGCTCTCAGTACATTTTAGAAACCTTTTGTTCTTTAGGGCTAAGTGTTCTATTGATGTGAACAATTATCAAAATAATCGGTACAACACAAGAAATCAAAATTATATTCCACCGAACTACCATAGGCTTCAGTTATGTGATAAACTCCCTGTTTAAGCCGGTAGAATTCTATACAATAAACTTCCTAACAACATTAAAAGTTATTTTTCAAACCAATTCAAATCCAAACTCATAAATTATCTTGCCCAAAATTCGTGTTATACAATTAGAGAGTTTAAAGATAGGTAAAGTTTCATAATTTAATTGTTTAATTAGGCTAAAGTCTTACTTGTGGTACTTTAGTATGTTGTCAGTAAAACAATACTTATAAATTGTAAAAAATTGACATTAAACGAATTGTTATTAAGTTAGGTTTATTTATTGAAAATTCTTATTTTGTACCGAAGAAATCTCATACATCTCATTCACATGTTGGAAATAGTTCGTTTCTTAACAAGTACCGAAAAGTACAATTACAGAAAATATTATTTAGTCGCTTTTCTCAATAGGCTCATACAGGGAAAGAGCTTCAAACCCTAAAAATAAAGTGTTTGGGGGAAGTGGTTTCTTTTTAATAAAACTGCCCAACAAATATTACTGGTATAACGAGTTCAGTTGTGTTTCAGCATATCTTTCTCGGAAGGACCACAACATATTCACAATAGACTGGGAGATCTTGACTCCGTTCCCTTGCTACTTATCAGCCATCAGTAACAGTCGCCTGGTAGCGCAATGTTCTGCGCAATTCTACTCGTACCTGACACACAGTGGTGCATCTGCTCAGAGCATCCACTGCGTGGGCCACAGTCTGGGTGCACACATCTGTGGCATGATGAGCAACCACCTGTCCCACAAGATACACAAGATCATAGGTAAGTGAGAACTAGTGGTTTTTAAACTTAAGCAAGCGGAAATTGTTGAGTTGGGGCAGATAGAATCCTTGGTCAAAACTACTGCTTCTCCAATTTCTGCACTTGAAGATTCACTCACACGTACGGTATCAAGATGTATTGCAATCAATCCTGTAAAAGAAAGCTCCTTTCGGAAGCTAGAAAGATTAAAATATTTTCAAAATTTCAGGTCTATTTCGTTCTGGTAAACTTACTATTTTCTAGATATACGACAACACGGACATTCGCACAATTGTTGACCCTAAAGTATTACGATCCCTATTTAAGAAAAAATCTATTTAAGAAACATCGATGACAAAAGAAGAAGTAAAAAAATCATATACGTGATTTCAGCTTACTTCATGGACATCTATTCAACAGTTAAGGTTTTTTTCTACAATCTATTATTCGTAAGGTGGAATAAACGTAACATATTTTCCTTTTTCTTTTCTTAATGCGTAGGCTTGAGTGGCCAGAGTCATCACTACATTCTACTAGTATGCTTCCAATATCATACCACTTCCGTAGACCATATTCTAAATTGTCAAACGTTTGTGCTATAGCATCCTCTCAGTGTGACAACACTGCTGAGACTGAGTAGTCAATGAGGATGCCACATCTTAGCATGGGCGGAAGATTTGACAATTTAGAAGATAGTCTACTAACGCGGTATGATACCAGAAGCCTAGAATGTAGTGATATTATCCTTTTTCTCACATTTTTAGTAGTCAAGAGATGTCATATATAAGCATTGTCACCTCTGGTTCGTAGGTTTAGACCCAGCCAAGCCGCTAGTGGACAGATATGGCTCCCGTGCCTTCAGGCTGACCCGGGATGACGCACACATCGTCCAAGTCATCCACACCAACGCCGGCCTCCTCGGCGAGTCTCCTCAGGTGGGCCATGTCGACTTCTGCGTCAACGGAGGCCGCATGCAGCCCAGCTGTCGCAAGGAGGGTCGTCGCATTAGTGAGTACTGCACTTGTCAAGTATGATCTGTGTTGCGTGGCAATCTCTGACTGTGACAGCGCAACGAATACTTTTACTGATGTTTGACTTTATCTCATACACAAATTACATCATTAACTCCACCAAACACTAGTAATCCTCCAAATTTGGTCAGAAGTTATAATCGTCAGCTGAGCCTACGTACTTTCTCTTGTTCATCCGTTATGTGTAAGATTAATCGGCATCTAGTTTGCAACGTCACCCAGTTAGTCTTCTCATGTAATTGGAGCCTTTCGTCTTAGTACTTAAAATTGACCCTGATATACGAGAATGTAATACAATATAATATGGGATTTTTAAATCAAAATTTAAAAATTTTGTTTGGTTATGGGGGTTTCACAAAACTTTTGTCGTTCTTTGATCGGGCTACTATTTAAGAGAAAAATGGTTTAAACCTGTCCAACACCAAGCTTCTGTTTTACAGGGCAGGCGAGGTGCAGCCACTTCTTGAGTTCATGTTTCTTCGCGGCCACCATCACGGACGCGGGTAGTCGTCACAAGGCAGCTCCCTGCACATCCTCGTGTCGTCCACTGCCTCGTGCCTTCAGCGGCAGAGACCTCACTATCCCCATGGGCGTCCACACGCCAGAGACGTAAGTAAAGAAGGCTTCACCTATACAGTATTTCTAATTCTTCTGGACTGTTTCTGAACCAACTTCCTGTTCAATTACCTTGTTAACTCCGGAGTGGTATTATTGGACTGCTCTTTTCAGATGACTTCCTTAAGGCTTGTTTTGGAACTTGGAGCCGATATTTTTAGTTGAGTTCTGAGTTATGAGCGTAGTTTAACTCAATTTGAGCATTCAAAAGTTTGAAGTACGAAAATGTATAATGTCTATTATGTGAGTATACAGTTGTATTTTGTTATCATCGTTTGCTACTTTGGAAGGAAGTAGTTGGGAGAATTAGTCACGGCAACTAAAGCACAATTACGTTTTCTACAAATCCGCAATACAATACTGGGTCTCTCTCACGTAGCTTGACTTTTCACTGGCAAGACAGTTGCGTTCCAGACCAGTGACTCGTTTTTGTCTATCAGAAAAACCATATAAATGTTACTCAGTAGCTCGCGCTTGTCTTGTTCTTTCACTTGTTCAACTCAAAGTGACCAACCTTCTAAACCATCGGCCTGACATTCTGCTTTTCGTTTTGATGTATGTATCCTCGTGATGATCTCCAAACTCAACACACGCAAAAACGAGAAGGAAAGCTGCCTTGACATCACCTTGACTTGAAGCTGCCTTGACATGTGACAAGTGTTTGGCCAGTGACAAACGCGACTAATTCTATGTTGACAAACAGCTGACGGTGACAGCACATCTTGTACAATCAGCAGCTGACTACTGACATGCGACTGACAAAGACACGAGGGAAAGGATGTCTACTTCACACTCCAAGGTTGTGGTCGGTGAGAGGTCATTCAGAGAAAATACTCTCGACTCCAAATGCAGGAGCCAAACTTTTCCCTCCCACAAACACGAGATCCGGAACCGAATAACTGTGGTACGCGCGTGAATGAATGCACAACATGATGCATCAGAGTGGTTCGATGACGATAATAGTTACCATGGAAACGCCTAACCAGATTCTGAAGCAGGAATGAGAGCTAAACTAGTTCAGACTCTGACACCCGGGTTAGATTCCGATGGCAGATACCAAACTTATCAGAGGCGAGGGTAGCCTACAACGCCAGTTGGTGGCCAATATGGTTCTGCTCTTCAAACAAAGTATTAGTGATCTATTTGAGTTTTAAGCTCACTCAATATTAAGGGTTCGATTTTGTACGGAATCGGTGACCAAAATTGTTTTAGAGTGAATTTGAAACTGTAAAGCTAGATGTACACATTGCAAGTAACTGGCGTTTAATGACATTAATGGCAAATGTCAGCATTTGCATTTTTTAAATTTGCAATAGCTGTTTACAAGTTGCCTGCAGCTGGCATGCATATCAAATTATTAACATGGCGTGTGTTTCAAGTGACAGTTAGTACCATAACATTATTTGTAGGTTTCCCAAGCTCTACCAAGCCGAGTAGATACAATGTCACACAGTCACCCAATAAACAACGACAAAATAAATCTTCAGTTAACGACCAAACCAGTACCTTTCCCCCACAGTTACACGAATTACGAGTTTTATAGACGCATCATTAACGATATCTCGTGCCCACTACACTCCTGGACTGCTGTAGGCCAGGGGACAGGTACAAGTGACGGGAAAGTGCTCTGATTTCTCTGTCTGGACCAGCGACACCAGCGCCCCTACAGGCGCAGCACTGCATCACTGCAATTATGCAGCGAGAACCGATGAAAAGTGACAGTTTCAGCAGGGAAACTTACTTAACTTGTCTTCTAGTTGAGTATTCTAATCCGCTTTCGACCATCAGTCCTTTTAAATGCGTCGGTTTATCAGATCGTTTAGCCGATAACGTCAGCGCTGTAGTCTAACACATCTAAAACGATTTCTATTCCCTATTACCCGAGTGAAATGGGCCTGGCACTAAAGGTTTCGGCTACTTGATTGTTCCTGGGCTATTCTTATCTGAAAGATTGAGTGGCATTGAAAGAAGCAGTCAAGGATAAAATTGGAGCAGTCGGAAGACCTTGGAGGCCAGGATATATCACCATGAGCAGAAATCAGGAAATCAGATATCTGGAAAATGTTGACGGAGGAAGTGTCATTATAAGTATGGCACGTTGCTCCATCTTGTTGGAACCAAACCCGCCTCTGCAATTCAATTGCGTCGGAGCTCCAAAAGGAAAAACATTAACATAGCGATATAACTTTTCTTCAGAATTCCGCTGTTGTGTGACCCACACCATTTTGAGTATTTGTGATAAAGCTATGGTTTCCTAGGAAGCGGTGACCGCTATGCGTGTTCTTAAGCGGTTATCTTAAAGAAAGAATATACAAGAAAAAGCCACGTAACCTAAGAAAATTGAAAATGGCATTCGTTACAGAAAACAACCACATTCCTCAAGAAATATTGAACAGCTCAAGATGAGAAATTAGTTATTGAGTGGAAAATGCATTGAATTAAATGGACGTCATGTACATTATGTTATTTTCAAAACATAAGTATGAAATCAAAATCCACCTTTTGTCTTTAGTTTAAGACCAATACAAGTTGATTATCTAAAGTATTAACCGAGCTACGATATTTTCTCAACTTGCCTGATTTCTATGGCGACAGTAAGATGCCATATAATCTTTAGAGGCTTGACGATGGTGAATTTAGATATTCAATTTCACATGATTGGATCTTTGGACTGACTTATTATTCGACTATTGATTGATTAATTAGGGGTAACCTAAAACGTACATTATTTTATTGTGACGCAAATACATAAAATGATCATACAATTCTGCGTAATTTCGGTTTAAACCGGGTGATGTCCAACGAGTTCACTTAGAATCTGAATTCAATATAACTGCAAATTTCTAGGAAACACTTAGCTTTTGCTTCAAATGACACAAATGCCACATTCTGATATTATCAAACAAGGCTTTGTTAGGTTAGATCCAAATCAACTTGAATACAGTTAGCTTGGCAAGAAACATCACACGTATCCCAACATAAAACGGAAACCGTAGTTTCTCTTGTGAAACTCATGAGACACTATCATATTGTACTACCGGTTTTCTATATGGAAAAGTGGTCACGACAAGTCCTCGTATACTCACATAGAGTCTCGCTGTGAGAATCATCTAGTAGACTAGAAACAATAGAGCAAGACTTGTCCCCTGCACTGACAGTAACCTGATATTCCCACACTTTACCGTTGGGGATCTTGAACTGTGAAAGCACTGTTACATATTCTTGTTTTGTAACAAATTGAAGACACTGATCTGTTAACACAGGTAGTTTCCTAATATTTGTGCTCGCTTCTTCAATCGTTGACCTTACTCATGACTAGTACGGGCTGGCGAAAAGCCGCCTGTCCTTCATTTTATGGACAGCGTCTTTGTTGGCGTCCAGCCCAGGAACGCATGAGTGCCTTGGTCCGGAAGTGTGAGCTAAGATAAAATTCAATTATTTCCTCTAAGCTTGGACTTGTCTGTACCTGTAATAATTATTCTAACTTAAATTTAAGACGTCATTAATTTCATAATGAATTTAGTGATAACCACAACTGTACATTGGTAAGTAAGTGTACCTTTTGTTTATGAGATAACGTCAACTCATTCATTGCTACAGGTGCCGCACTGTAATCTGTTGTTTAATTTTTGTATTTTCCACCTACAACTAGTTTTTGGTGGCAATATTATTCCGTATGTACATATGTATTTAGTCATGTATTCGATGTCATAAACTATATTCTTATTCTACTGACGCTCTTGCGTAGTTAGGATTTTGTCAAGAGGAGGGTACGTAACCTCCTCCTTCCCTTCCCTAAATTCAATTATATTACATTGCAAAACTACAGGTTTTCTTCTATACGTGGATTTGAAATTATGTTTATCCATATAATTTTGTTTTTCGTGTTTCAGGGCAAGAGGAACATACTGTATAAAAATGGATGACGCAGAAAGATGTCCTTTCGACTAGATCACTTGGAACCAACTTTTAGGCAGCTTTAGTCAAAATTATAGTTAGGAACAAATGTAAATAGCCTAGCGTTTAGACAAGAAATACGAAGCCCCTTACTTAATAAGTCATGCCAAATACACAATTCAATAGGTCTATATCGTTGTAGGACGAACCAGTGTTTCAATATTCAATTCAATGTGACAATTATTAACTGTTGCTCACACTAAAGCATTCTTGAAAGCTGCATCGTGACACGGGTTGCTTGGTCATGGTCCATTTGATTTAGGTTACCTTAGTTATTTAAATCGACACATTGCATATGAAACACAAGCCTATGTCAATTTGTGCCTACTAATATGGTATTCATGTTCTTTATGTTAATCAAAATTTGAATGTACAAAATTTGAGTACAAAATACTCACAAATCATCGTTTACCTATACGGTACTGAAATTTCAATAAATACCATTTACATTTAGGTTTAAATCAAAATTAGCACTACAGTATTGAAAATGTTAAACGTAAAATGTAAACCAAAAATGTACTATTAAATAAATTATTTATTTACTTTGTGTTTAATTTCACCTCCAAATAGTAGCACGTACGTGGTAAATTGATAATCTTAAAAGTTGTACCTTTTATTCTCTTGTTTTCCTAATGTGAAAAGACAAAGGCAAATACATGAACGTACTTTAACTGCTACTTGACTATTAGATTGTAATCCCAGATTCTGACCTCTCAAGGTTGTGTTTGTGACAAGTTATCTTTAATAAATGTTGATCAGGAAACGCCATGACTTGTGCTCAATAATA
This sequence comes from Matsumurasca onukii, assembly GCA_018831715.1. Taxonomy (NCBI): domain Eukaryota; kingdom Metazoa; phylum Arthropoda; class Insecta; order Hemiptera; family Cicadellidae; genus Matsumurasca; species Matsumurasca onukii. Next base: position 20,163,332 of record CM032061.1, read on the forward strand.
CTTCAGAATTAGCACTTACTTGAATAGTTGATTAGTTTGATGGATCGGATTAAGGTAGGGCAATGTGGATAGACTGTGGTACTGTTGGGGTCTTTGCATTCTACAAGCAATGGCAAAACTAAGATGCTCCGTTGCACTGATTTTGCTTGGTAAGTTACCGTTGTAATAATTATATAGTGTAAATTTTAGAAAATTTCTATCATTCATAGTTTAAGAAGCTCAATTTTATTGGAAACTATATAATTTGTTTGATGTGCCTCTGAAGATAACATGTTGTGTTTGAAAGGCCTCAGGCAAATACAAATTTATTATTAAAATATGTACAATGCAAAGTGCGGTTTTTTAACGTGTGATACAGCCTACTGACATGTACGTATTACATAAAGTACACACAATTTTGTTCTGCACATTGAATTAGATTGAAAACTGTTATTGCTGATTACATTAATATTTTGATATGGTTCTTACACTTGAACTTAAAAGATTTTAATTGATCCACGCTGCAATAAATCTCGATAATGATCATATACATTGTATAGGGCGAGTTTCAAATGTCCCTCCCACCTTAACTTTTGACAAAGGAAATATTATTAAAAGCTCTTTAAGGAATGTTGTTATAAAACTCTAAAGTTTGTTTTGACATAGTTTGCGTCAGCCACTCCCACCCAAAACGAACTTTAGAATGTTATAAAAACATTCCCTAAAGGGTTTTAATAATGTATCCTTTTTCAAAAGATAAAATGGGGGGACATTTAAAGTTCACCCTGTATAGTTTGTTAAATGTTAATTGGTAGTGGGCAGGCAAATTTCTGTAATGCTCAATATTTATTATTTTAACTTATTGCATGTTGGAAGGTTTGGTGGTTGCTGCATCTACCAAGGATCTCTTGTATAAGACGTCAGGTTACAACAAGGGCTCGCGACTTGGCATCTACAAAGGCAAACCTACCACCATCAAGAAACACCCTTACTTGGTATTTTCACTTTATTGTAGTTACCCATCCAACACGAGTTTGTCTAATTTACAATTTGTTGTAAGCTGTGTTCAGTATTACACTCTTCAAGGTGGAATTCAAATCTTTGCTAAGTTCAAACTATTTTATTGGCTACATTCAAACGTTCATGAGTACTTTAGATTTTTATCGTAAATGTCAGATTAGTGCATTGTTAAAAGATGGCATATTAAATCTATCAAATGTCTTAGAACTATGAAAAAATCCCATCAATAACATTTGTCTTTGCGTCTAGCTTCTTGGTTAATGAAAATCTTGGCTGGTTTGGCTCCTAGTAAATTCCCTTGGGAAATAGTGCTATTTATTTCTACTGCCAATAAGAACGAGCTTTCCAATACCTACTGAGTCAAATAGCGAAACATTGTACGAGGTGAGTTTTATATGTCCTCCCTCCCCACCTTAACTTTTGAAAGAGGATATATTTTAAAAGGCCTTTGGGGAATGTTTTTATTTATGATCTTGAAGTTTGTTTTGATGTACTTTGCGTCACGCACCTCCACCCAAAAACCGGGGGAAGGGCCCCCTCAAACTTTAAAAATACACATTCCCCTTTTGGCACCTCAAAAAAGGGAGTTTTAACACAAGTTCAACGACGAAAAGAAAAATGTGTTCTCTCGACTTGTTTTTTGTTATACCTATTAAAGATAACAAGGAATCCGGTTTCAAACGCCACATTTCACATACAAGTTATTTTTAATGACAAACTTATCCTAAAAATCCCGAGGAAAACATCACAACCCTATCACGTAATCTCATTTAAAGAGTATTTTGAAGAAAAATCTGTGATTAAAAATAGATTGTATGTGAAATGTGGCATTTAAAACTTGATTTCTTGTATGTAATCTTTAAATTGGTATAACACAAAAAAACAGTTGAGAGAAAAAATTCTTTTCGTCGTTGAATTTGTGTTAAAATTACCTTTCTTTTGAGGTGTCCTTTAATCAGCAAAATCGGTTCACCAGAAGTGACCTTTTTGAATGGATTTTTTGATTCTGGTGCACATGTTTGGTAGAGTAATATGTATTCCAAGTTTCATTGAAATCGGATTATAAATTCAATTCAAGTTTCGTGTATTATTGATGTTGTATTTGCAGGTCTCTATACAATCTGGGGGCTTGTTTGCTTGTGCAGGAAGCATTATCGGTGACAGCTGGGTTCTTACTGTAGGAGATTGTGTGTACACGTAAGTATTATGCAATTATTATAAAGTCTTCTGTGAAAGTCTAAACAAGTTTAAAGATGTTAGAAGTACCCTTGGTAAACGACCACGTCAAATTGGTATAATATGCGTAAATAAATCTGACTGTTTACTTCAAACATCAACAATGACAATAATAATATTCAACCCATGTTCTTTCCTATTCGTTACATGTGTTTTTCTTCTAGAGGGCAAAGTAAACCAAGTCTTCACTTTTATTGGTCCTTCAACAAAACCTGGCAAATTCTTCTGATAGTTTGCCTTTTGTTCAAAGGCTTCTTCTTGAACACAGCGTATGACTTTTTCCTCAGCTTCTAGATTTTCATCAGTACTCAGCGGTCCCATTTTTGATTCAGTGTTAGGACTTGAGTTGTTGCTGCCATTCTTAATAGATTTAAATAACTTGAAACAGAATAAAGAGTATGAAAAATTAATCTGTTTTTCTGTAGTTACAGCTTGTTTAATAAACCAAACATATTTACACTGTGGGTAAACTTATAACAAAATCAGTATCCAATAAAAGCTTGTGACGTTTCTTGTTCTAGATAAATCAGTCACTAATGCCTGTAGCAATTAATAAATAAAAAGAAGATATAAATTAATAGTTATAAAAGGTGCAAGAAATGCCAATTTTTGATCATGTGATGTACTTATTTGAGGCAATTCTCTGTGAAAGGTTTTTGGTCCCGTGTCAACTCGTGACTAGGTATCGTTGCGTCTCTGCTGCTCACGTCTAAACGCTGCCAGCTCGCTCATGAACTTGTTGAAGCACTAATAGTCTCAAGCAAATCTAGTTGACAAGCTGACCCCATGCTCTACTCTGTGGTTGCAGTACGACTCCCAAGTGGCTCACTGTTATCGCAGGGTCGGAAGACGGCTCTAGCGGAGGTAACAAGTACAATGTGACGCAAGTGATACTTCACCCCAACTACGGCTCTGATTTCCTGGACTATGACTTTGCACTTCTGCAGATCAAGGGCAAGTTCAAGTGGTCTGATAAAGTCAAGAAGGCCAAGCTGCCCAAGACAGCCGCTAAGGTTGGCTCCAAGACTGTCATTGTTGGATGGGGCAGCGAGGTATTGTATTGATCACGGATTTAACTGTCTGTAAATGAGGACTTTCTTAATTATGCTTCTTAGTTAAACCGTCTTAGTTTTTTGTTACTCTATAATCCTGTAGAATTTTTTCAAGAAGTATTTGTCATAAAAACATGGTATGTGAAATGTGGCATTTTAAACCTGAGTTCTTTTAATATTCAAACGGCTATTGCAGAAAACAAGTCAATTTTCCTTTATTTCGTTGAATTTTCGTTGAAATTTCCTTTCTTTTGACATGCCACAAGGGGGTTGTATTTTAAAAGTTTCGGGGACCCTCTCTGCCGCTTTTGGGTGAGGATTGGGTGACGATAAGTATATCAAAACAAACTTTATAATCATAAAAAACCATTTCCCAAATATTTCATGTTTCAAAACTTAAAGGGGCATTTAAATCTCATCTCGTATGTTTAACCACTCAAAGGGTCGCTTTTATGACTGAGTAAAGCAACAATTGGGTACAACTGTCTTTCAAACACATCCTCAAACAATTTTTTCCTAAACAATCTTCATGATTATTATAAACCTATTTATGTTTTCTTTTATTAAGGGTGAAGACGCAACTCTAAATCAGGGCACACAGACCGTGATAAGCCAGGCGGCGTGTAAGAAGCTATATGAAGGGTACGACATAGACTTTACCAGCAGACTGATCTGCCTTTTCAACAAGGGCAAAGTCTCTCCTTGTCAAGTAAGTCTTTAAACCCAAAAAAGTTTATTTTGTAACTATTTTAAATATTTATATCGATAATATCCGTCATATAACAACTAATGGCACTTCTCTTCAAGAGACTGACCCTTTCATGGATACAAAACTGTCTTGGTATCACCATATTGATTTTGTCTGTAGTAAAGTATCCAAAGGGTTATTTATATTAAGAAAACTGTTATTCCATTACAGCCAAGACGTTTGAAAATTGGCATATTACGGATTAGTTAATCCCCATTTATCTTACGGATTATACTTATGGGGTAACTGCTCTAAAACACAAAAAAAAGGGCAACTAGAATAACCGGTAGGCTAGGAACATTTTAAATCCTTACCCATATTGCCTTTATGCTTTCAGTACATTTTAGACACTTTTTAAGGGCTAAGTTTTCTAATGATGTGAACAATTATCAAAATAATCGGTACAACACACGAAATCAAAATTATATGTCACCAAACTACCATAGACTTCAGTTATGTGATAAAGTTCCTATTGAAGCCGGTAGAATATTATACAATACATTTCCTGACAACGTGAAAAGTTATTTTTCAAACCAATTCAAAACTAACCTAATAAATTATCTTGCCCGAAATTCATTTTATACAATTAGAGAGTTTATAGATAGGTAAAATTTCCATAGCCCAATTATTAAATTAGGCTAAAGTCTTACTTGTGGTACTTAGAATATTGTCACAAAAATCCTGATTGTGAACATTTGACATTAAACGAATTTTTATTTACCACGTGAAATATTCTGAATGCCAAACTATCCTTTGGCATTCAATTCAAAATATGTCAAGATAGCATGAGATAATTATTTAATACGTCTTATATGTTATTTTGACAGGGAGACTTGGGAGACCCAATCACCCAGAAGAATGTCCTGCACGCCATGTTCATCGATATCGCCGCTTACGGCATGTGTTCAAAGGATGCCTATCCCACCATCAGTGCTAAAGTCAAGTCTGCCGTACCTTGGATACACAATGTCACCGGGATCACTGCTTACTAGATGCAGTCATCGTAGATTTATATGAACAGGAGTTATACATTAACAATTAATAAAACTACTACTTTTTACTAGTTTAGACATTCTGTTCCCTAGTTCCTCTTTGTTCATTCAAATAGAACCTTCCTTTTAATAATTTTGTACCGTTACTATTCGTTAATTCAATTTCAAAGTTATGATACCTAGCGCAAAAAAGCAGATATCTGAGGTCAACGTGTTTTCTTGTTAAAAGGCGCCTTTAAGTAAAACTTTAAAACTATAAAAAGTCTCCTTTTCTTTTTCTGATACTGTAAAAGCACAAAATACAAACTTCTGTTTATAACAAAGAAAGTTTGATTTATTTAACGAGGCGAAGTTATGACTACAAAGTCCTCTGTACCACTTTACCTCGACCTTTACCTAACGTTACCGTAAAGTCACATTACAAATATGATTAGTGACTGCGAAGATCGAACCCACGCCAGCGGAGTGATCAGGTCTGGAGTCGCGCACGATTACAACCCACCTCTGGTCCACTGACCCGTTAACTGTGTTGTAAGTGTTCATATTTTAGAAGAAACCGTAAATTGTTTGCAATCCTAACTTTGAAGAATAACTCAATACATTTTAATATTTAATTGTACATTTACGAGTATTCAAGTTTGTTCATCAAAATTAAAGAACGCCTAATGAGCCAAATAGTTATAATTTGTACAAATGTGTAATTGTACTGTAATTAACACTTTAGATATTTACTTTAACAAACCTGCTCCTTTTGTTATTTTTGGGGTATCACATTTTAATACTGCTTTAAAAAACTTTTATCAAGTGATCTATCAATATTTAAAACTAATTGAATCATACCAAATTATGTTTTAATAATTTATTGTCAATGTGTTAAACATATTTTCAATTTAGCGAAATGTGCTTGTACTAAAATTTAGTTAAAAAGAACTGCAAAACTGTTTGAACGTTTAAAAAATTAAACCGAAATAATTAACAAGTTGTTAAACACTTAGTAACATGCTTTGAAAATAATATTGAAACATTTAAAAAAGTTTAAAATTGTATTAAAAAATATTTTTGAACTGATGTTCTTAACTCAATCGTTTAAAGTTTCAATTTGAATAAAACCCGTTTAAAACGTATTATGTAGTTACTTTTTTGATAACCCTACTACTTTCAAAACTTAAACGTAGTATTTTTGCGGATAGTGACCTGTTTTTTTCAATTTTTATGTTTTGCTTGTCTCCGTTAATTTATTTTTGTTGTCGCTCACAAACCTCAAATCGAATGGTCGGAACTAAGATAAGGCATTAATGTTGTTCCCTAATAATATCACATCTGCCAATATACTCTCCATTAGCCAAAACAAATATTTCTTTGAGTACTTCTAGTTGTTTTTTTTTTTAACTAGTTGGCCAAAGTTTTTTGAAATTTGTTGTGCATATTATTCTGGAGAAAGGTCCCAAATAGATATAGGCCAAGATCATATAGACACGTTTCAAGATAGCCATTTTTCTGTCGTTTTAAATCCAATAAATAAATTTCTAGATAACTTTTTTTTAGTATGTTTAAACAACTTTGAGCGGGGGTTTTAATATTTATATTTTAGTTTATTGGTAAATTTCTATAAGTAGAAAGCTAAAGGATTTGTCCTTCAACATAAATCCAAGTGAATATAATTAAAATTGTATATCCGACAAATTCAAAACTTATCTAGAATCTAGAAAAATCAATGCTCAAAATGTGTTCAAGATATCTTAAAAAAACACAGTCATGAAGGCAGTGGAAAAGTTCTTATGTCATTCAAAATCACAATGATATTCAAACACTGAGTTCAGTAAAAGTCTAAAATGTAGTCAAAAAATGCTACGTAGTTAAAAGGTTAGGCAAACTCGAAGTGAAATTTTAAGGTAACCATTTTAAAATACACAATAATTCAAGGGGAGTAATTAATTAAAACTAGAGAGTGTTCAATTTCGAACTAATTTATTGAACGATATCAAGTACTACATATTATCTGCATGGTTATCAGTCTTCACTCTTCAGCGAGTCCAGTGACGTTCTTGATCCAAGGGACGGCGGTCTTGACGCGGGCTCCGATGGCGGGATAAGCATCACTACTGCACTCTCCAGCGCTACCGATGGCGATGAACAGGGAGTGGACGACATCCTTCTCCAACACTGGGTCACCCCAGTCTCCCTGTGCCCAAAAACATGTGTTAGACTCGGTAGAAACTCTGTGCTACAAAATAAATCTTAAGTACACAATATTGTTGATATTTATTTTGGTTTACACGTGCAAATAATTTTTCGATCCATTACATAAATTCCAATATTGTTCTGTTTGCTGATAATGTCATCTTACCTTAATATCAGCAATTTTCCCAACTTCCAACTCTCAGAACCAAGTCACGGGCAATCGGAATTGAGAGATATTTTCCAAGTTTAGAGAGTAATTACTATTGCTGTGTTTTGATAGTAGTCTGGGCATCGTTCAAAATTTGGCCTGGTGCAGTAAAATTCAGTGAAGATTGCATGACCGTAAAGGAAGGCCACATATATTTTTGTAAGGGAGATATGAAAGCCTCTAAAAGGCTTAATCATTTTAAGCTAAAGGTTACATCTGATGGTCTTGTAATAGTTCCAAAGTTATTTGTCAGCCACAAAATTAAAGTTGTGTTTTTGTACGCTATTTATTTGGCTACACTTACGTCGCAAGGGGTGACTTTGCCCTTGTTGTAGGTGCAGATCAGCCTGTTGGTGAAGTCCAGACCGAATCCGTCGTACAGCTGCTCACATTCCTTCTGGCTCAGGATGATTTGCATACCCTGGTACAGATTCCCGTTCTCGCCCTAAACAATAAATACATAAAATAGTTGACAACAAACTCAAAAAGGAAATATATTTATATTGCTTGTTTGCCTTCAATTTTGTTTCGTCTTATACTGAGGTTCGTGCTGAATGTAATGCCTTACTAATATCAAAATAAGAGAGGATTTTATCTCATTTCTTCAAAATGAGATTAATTTATTTCAAAATATTTTTGTATCTTACACTACTATAGCCCACTTTCCTCATCACACTATCATGTAATAAGACAGGCACGAAAAATTCCAAAATCAAATAAGGTCGGTAGTGCTACCTACCTCCGCTGTCTCGCCCCAGCCAACGATGACACCCTTGGAGCCAGCCTTGGGGTTTTTCTTGGGCAGTTTTGCACTCTTGCAAGTGTCAGACCACTTGAACTTGCCCTTGATCTCAATCAGACCGTAGTTGTAGTCCAGGAAAGAAGTACCGTAGCTGGGATGGGTCACCACCTGCTTCACTGTGTAGGACTTGCCCCCGGTAGAGCCGTCTTCAGAGCCAGCCAGTATGGTCAAGTACTCGGCAGGCCAACTGGAACACGATAACGATGAATGTGCACTTTTCTGATTGGACATTATTGACGTAAAATTTTTTGTCGTTTTGCTCTAAAACAGCTGTTTAAGGCTGTATTGACGTGTTAAAGATGCACTTTTATTCAAAGGGAATAAATAAAGTTTTGTTTTGATGATCTTTTACTCCCTATGGAGTAAAGGATCATTTCAATGATGGCATTAGCATCAGCTCTTTTAAATATTTTGTTTTGAATTCATACACTAACAGTTAAACAGTGTTACATCTGTTTCTTCAAAACAATATAAATCAGGCTGCTGAGTTCAAAATACTGTTTATTTTCAGTTTCTGAGTACTATTAAAACATTTGTTGACATTAATTTCTCAATATTATTTGCCCCAAGACAAAATAAATCGTTCATCACTCGCCCTAAAAGTGTTTTTATCCACGCTCATTTGACGTCCATTCGGCTGCGCCTCGTCTTCGTATCAAAAAGCGTCACTTAAGGTCCTAGTCATGAAATATACTACTTCATATAAATTCTTTTCAAACCAATATAAATTTAAATAATAGAATGTTGCTTACCCGTCAATGCAATCTCCTGAAGTGAGTACCCAACTGTTACCCACGATAGTACCAGCGCAGAGCTGCATCCCTTCAGTAACGATTGAGACCTTAAAGAAATTATCAGAAAGTTATATAACTACATAGTATTAGCTTCAGTTTAATAATCCTTTAATTAAACAAACAGCTAAAAACAGGCAAAAGGAGCCCGTTAACACTACCTTGTCTCTACATTTTAAAGATACTGATTTTAGCAGCGCTTGTGACCAACCCGTACCTGTACCTTTTCAGGTATGGACTCTAATTCTGGCTCTTCCGTCTGCGGTTGAAATAGTATCCTGGCAGCAAATGTGTTCAAGATCAGGGGAATTTTGCAACTTATCTTTACGTTAAGTTGTCTTATAACTGAAGTTACGTGTTCACTTCTCAACCTTTGCTGTTGACTACTCACTAGGTAAGGGTGCTTCTCGATGGTGGTGGCTTTGCCATGGTAGATGCCGAGTGATGGGCTGTTTGCGTCTTCAGACTTCCGGGTCAACAGCTCCTTGGTAGCAGCAGCAAACACGACGCCTTCAATTAAACAAATTGAACTTTTAATATGGCTACATTTTGGAAAATAATTTTTTAAGTTTGGTATTCCATTGTTATATGTTCTTATGTGTCTGAAGAAGAATTCGAAATAACGTAATAGATTATCTCGTTGGGTCTGGCGAAATCAATTGACATAACTGTAACAAACTGCATTGATTTCTAGATGTCCATAACCAATACATCCATATCCAAGCATGATTTCTAGCAGCTCTCAACTAGTTTCCAATATAAAATGCAATATTCAAAAAAAACTACCAAGCAGAGTACCGCGAACATCGCGCTTCTAAACTCTTTATTAAAAAAATTGGAATTTTAGATACATTTTTAATTTGCATTTTAACGTTTGTTTCTCTTGAATTGTAAAATACAACTAATTAAATCAAAGAAGTATACATGGATCGCCAATGGTATCCTTATTTCCTAGGGTAAATGACCATTTAACCTCTTCAACACGTTTTCATTGAACTAACAGAATTTTAAAAATTATTTCTAAACTTAGAAGCGTAATTTACAGAAATTTAGAGGCGCAAAGAGATAATGAGGTTACCTGCAAATCCATGTTTTTATCAAAAATATATAAAAGGTATAGTATATTTCACTACGGGTTTGAAAGAAAAAGTAGTATCTTTAAGTGTTATAGTTTGGTAACTGATTTAGACATAAGTAGCGTTAATTTTAAATAAAAAATGTATTTAATAATTAAAAACTTTAACTCACCCAACAAGAGCAGAGCCAACGAACAGCTAATCTTCGCCATGGTGGAAGAATGTAATCTCGTCTTAACAAACATTGCTTTTATAAAAAACCAACAATCGAACGCAATCCATCATGATAATCCTAAAATCCAAAAAGTACAACGGTACAATGTTAGAACGACCCATGAGGGGATTAAGAGGGATTTTGGAAAAATAAACTGTGGATTATCTACAATCCATCAACTAGTGAAAAGCTGATCTGTTAATACCAATCTCTATGACTCACTGTGCCGCTATGACTCACCTATGTGTCACATTTCTTTTCACATAAAATTTCAGTGTATACTTAAAGGACATTTTTGAAATAAGACGCTAAGACTAGGGTCTTCATTCTACAAAAAAACAGTCCGAACCATTTCAAAATTGGGGAGTCGTGTAGGCCGGCATTCAAAATTTTGAAATTGTTGACACTACCTTGTCTCTATATTTTAGAAACATGGTTTTTTTTCAATTCAAAATGCGGTACCGTAAGAGAAAGTGACAAAATCGTGACATCTCTTATGAAACTAGAGACAGGTAAAACTACCGAACTGAGAGACAGAACGGCAGTTCATGAACGTTTACCTTCTCAGGTAGGAGTTCAGCTCGTCAACAGGTTACCAAATTCGATCAAAAGCGCCCATGTGCTTAAGGCTTTCAAAACTCGTCTGAAAAAGGTTTTGGCCGCAGAACCATTTTACAATACAGACGAGTTTATGGCACACGAATGGGAAAACGCGGAACACACAAACTGACTACAGGACCAGAGTAGTACAATTCGAATGAATGAGAGAGAGTGAATGTCAAAATGTATGTCTGACTGGGATTTTGATGTTAGAACGCTTGAAAAATTTCAAATTTTCAAAATTAAGTGACGTTTGCATAACATGTCAACATATCGAACGCAATAAACCATTTATTTATTTATGCTTGTGGAATGTTATACTTAAAATTGTGATTATGCGCGAAGAAAATGCTAAACCCCATGTGCTCTCAAGTTATTTACTGTTCCATTGTTTAATACCACAATGTAATTAGGTTTAAGCCTGTTATGTGATATTTACAGAATAAATAAATACTTGAAACTTGAAATCTAAAGGTCACTGAATACCAGTATCGTGTTTCCAAGCCACGCCATTTATGAAAGTAGTGGATGCTTTGTCACCGTGAATGATACTGAGTTGTTAGTAGTGGAATAAGAATGATAATGTATTTATTTCCTCGATTGTGTACATTACACATACATGACATCACTTAATGAAGACAAAATTTAAATTCAATTATAAACAATGAAATAATATTTGAACAACGTGGTTAAGTGGTAGAGAGGACTATAAAGTCCTAACTTCACCACGTAAATAAAAACATTTCATGAAATCTTCTACCTGCCAGGGCTGAATCTTGCAGATTTAGTAAAAAACAGCATTGAAAAACCTAGAGGTGGCTGAACAAATTATTAAACAAGTAAAGAGACTATTGTAAAAGTAATTTTAATCTATTACAAATAATACAGGAAAATATAGTATCTCAAAGGCATTACCTGTTTTGAGATGCCATCAATTTCAGTTAATAAAATAGAGCGAAGGAGGAATATATAAAAATAGTTATCTTTGAAAATTTAGGGGGGTGGATAATTTACTCAAAACAAGCGAGTCGTATGCTCTGAAAATCTGCATTTATGATCAGTTGTCGAAATTTTGCAAACTGCCATAACTCAACAAATCCAAATAAATGGGACAATATGGTGGCGATATACGAGTATATTTACTAGACTATACTAACAAAAAGTAAACGATGAAGTATCCTGAGTTAAATTTTAGTACTACATGACGAATTTCAAGGCTGAGCCCATTATCAAGTGTATAAATAAGAAATGGTCTAGTACATCTAGGTTACTACAAATATACAGATCAAAATAAACACATATGAGAGAAAATCGTTTTTTTCTTGTGATGGATAATTGTTTGTCTAAATAAAATAATTTTGTTGTCGGTTGATTTTTTCTATCTTTTGTTATGCTTGTATAAATGTATTACAAAATTGGATATTGTTTGATGGGTGAGTGATATTTAATATGTTTGGATCTGCTAATTTGTTAAGTAATATGCGCAAATCCTTTTTGCAGTCCATGAACTCACCGTTCTTCTCAAAATCCAATGTTTCCATATTCTCTCTCATACTTGTGTAGGAATGATTGGGTTGAAGTGTTCAGCAATGGACGACTTTATTGACGTGCTGTTGTTACACTTAAGTGCTTGAATATGCTCCTTAAAGCGTCATTTAAATTTACGTCCTGTTTGGCCCATGCAATAGCTTGGACAGTCGTACTCGTAACTGATTTTGTAGATGTCTGATTTTCAAATTTGTCTGTAGAGTCGGTAGATTTAGAGGCGATTTTGTTGATCATTTTTGGTTCGAAACCTTTCGTAATTTCTCTTAATCGTACTAGACTGTATAATGTACATAATTATTTTTTACTTATATTATTTATAAATTATTAGGAAGGTGTTAATATTTTTGTTTGTATGTATGATTACTAAACTGAAACATAGCCAATTTAAACTGCAACTATAAACCGGGTTAGATGAAACGTGGTCAACCGTACGTTCCCAACATAAGTACCAAAAATCAACAAAGTGCAATCGACCAGACAAGATGGCGGTGAAACTCTGTTTTTTGCTATCATCTTTTACCCTAGATAGTGTTAGAGAACGAATTATCTATAAAAATATAAAGAAATTAACTTAAACTAAATTACGTCGCTGTTTACAAACATCTTGGGCAATTTTATGAGTTGTCTTGTTTTGCATATTATATATTCCGTATCAGTAACCTTGTTTAGCCATAGAATATTTATACGTGTATGGTCCTTTATACAAATTTAAACAATCAATTATACTTTCATAATAGTTTTTTTTTTGTAAGCGCAAAATATTTCACCTACTCTTTTTAATTACTGGGACTCGTGACGTGGTCCTATAATCCAGCTTCATGGTGGTCAGATTTTGAGAATGATATAGGTCTAAAGCGACTCAGATAGTCTCACTGATCATCTGATGATACTCGCATCAACTCCCACCATCGTTTAGACATATCAGACCATCACCTGCGCGGTTCGGAAGTCACGCTAAGCCGTTGGTCCTTGTATTTCCATTGGTCATTGGGCTATTAATTAATGGCCCATTCTAAGAAAGATTCGGCCTTAGTTTGTAACAAGACTACACCTCATAACTCATCACTACCACTCATCTCACTCATCCCTCACCACATATTTGCCTTAAATTACCCTTCAAGAGGGTGGTCGGTATCTCAAATAGTGATTTAGTGATTTGCCTGAAGACGGAATCACATTACATATTCCGAAACGTTGTGTTCTTCGTCTCCACTAACAATGGATCAAGGTCACAATCATATTTCAAACTCAGATGATTCAAAATTCAAGTAAAGTTTTATTCGTGTTCCAGATATGTTTTGCACACGAATATGCTATTTTGAAAGTATTAACAAAACACACATCAACCAACGTTTCTTGTGTTACTGATGTAACTGATGAGTTAGATCGCGTATTTTCTAAAGAAAAAGAAGGATCTACGGAGCTATTTCAACGGTGACTAGATTTCTGTCGGCTAGATGTCTGTCGTGCAACTGGGGGAGCTCAAATTGAAACTTATTAAATTACATAAAAAAATATAAGATTTGCTGTGCCTTTTGATGTTAAAATCAACATTCTACCAAATATATAAAAGTTTTATTTCACTTTCAAATCCCGTACACCTTTTTTGATGACCCTGTACAAGGAAGAGTATGCTGAAAATACGAACTTTGGGAATACGAGTATCTAAAGAAGAAAAAGTATTAAATTTAGAAATTTTGGTTAAAAGTTTAAAAAAACTTTATTTTGTTAAACATGTTCAAAATGGCGTGCGAAAAACCATTGCTCGTGTTTGAAAATTTATTGAAACTCGTTATTTAGTTATTTGATTCTAGGAAGGTACTATTGTAAGGTAAAGTAATAGTAAGGTACTTAACAACAATAAGGTAATTTGTTATCAATAACAATAAGGTAATTTACTGTCGTGTGACAAATCATTGTTATGCTTATCTTGTCCCCAATAAGAATCTTGGATTAGATTTGACTTTCACGCAATAGCAGATAAGTAACAGGGTGATCCGTAAATATTGCTTAGTAGTTAGTAGCGAATTTCCTTTAGAAACATTAAGTATTCCCGCCCTTAGCACAATAGGCAGCGCCATGACAGTGAAATTAGCACCAATCCCGCGCATGGGTGCCTTGGTCCGAGGGCGGCCTCGAGGGATTGTTATAAAGGGGCAAAAATATTAATAAAAAAACGCTTGTTATTTTAATTTCTATAAGTCATGTAATTTCTATTTAATTCATTACTTATCTAGTCATTTTATGTGATTTGTTTGTTTATATGTTATTTATTTATTTGTATCTGTGTTTTTACCAAATGTATATCTAATATTATTTATTCACCTGAAAAGCTATTTAAATATTTGTCATTTTCATATTATTTCTTTCAAATATTTATTTTATTTTTATGTTAACCGCAATTATTATGCCTGTCCACAGGTAGTTTTGAAAACTTTTCTTGAATCTATACAGGATCAGGCAAAAGTTTGGAAACACCTTTATAACTTTTTAACCAGTTTTTTCAGCGCAACCGAACTCGGTACATTTTACTAGAGGGACCAAAAGTACCTTTTAATGCATACTGACACTTTGCCCCAGTTTTCAAAATGGGGGATTGGGGGTACCTCCATAATTTTCATATGGAAGCCCCTTCGAGTGACACCTCATTTTAAAGGTCTAAGAATTTTAAGTTACACAGATTTTTATTATGCGAAAGTGTGGAAACGCCTTTATAACTTTTAAACAAGTTTTTTCAGCACAACCAAACTCGGTACATATTATTAAAGTTATCAAAAGTATCTGTTAATGCATACTGACACTTTGCCCCAGTTTTCAAAATGGGCTATTTGGAGGTGATGCTCAATTTACATCAATTACATTGAGTGTTCCTCCATAATGAAAGGACTTTTAAGCTTACCAATATAGTGGTTGTAATCAGCAATGTCTGAATCAAAACTTTGAGCTCTAATCCCAAGTTTTCTTTAACAAACACTACTCGTGTGTTTGTAAATTCCTGGGGTGTAAGCCACATCAGAGTTCTTGGCTTTGTGTTTTTTAAAGACTTAGATTTATATAGACTTAGTTCATAGGAATTTTGTGTTTGTTTTCTAAATTTCTAAAGGAATGTAGATTAATGTACTGACCATTGAATGAGCGCCAGCCGTTTTGTGTTCCAAAACGTAATAGGAATAATTATGAAGTATGAAAAGATGTGTTTGAGTCACTTATCTCAAACCATAATTTTGAAATAACGTAGATTTTCATCGTTCTGTCCCAGAATCGTCGACATACTGTTACCAACAGACTTTTTATTACCTATGAAGACAAAAAAGACAAAATACAACAGAAAATTATCTAAAAATAACAAGAGGCCGTTTGAAAACAAAAAAACAGAGAGGTGTCGAGGACTAATTTATTGATCCATATCAAGTACTACATATTATCTGTTTGTTTATCAGTCTTCAGCGAGTCCAGTGACGTTCTTGATCCAAGGGACGACGGTCTTGACGCGGGCACTGATTGCAGGATAAGCATCACTGGTGCACTCTCCAACGCTACTGATGCCGATGAACACGGCGTGGACGACATCCTCCTCCATTACTGGGTCACCCCAGTCTCCCTGGACCAACACACATATGAGTATATTTTTAGACGAATAGAAACTCGTATTTCCAGGAAAAGGAACATGCGAAACCCAAATTCTCGGCTAGTATCAATAATCAAAGTAAGCCTATTTATAACAGCGTCCCTTCTTTTCTTATAACTAAAAGAAACAATTTAAACACTGTTTCACTGTTTAGCCAAATTAAATAGAGATTACTACATTTGTGTTTTAATTGTACACTAGGTCATTCTTTTGTTTTGTTTGACGCGATAAATGGCATTTGAATTTGCTTGGCCATGATTGAACTGTAAACCAAGACCACTTCTAGAAGGTTTCATCATTTTGTGCATCATCAGAATCACGCTAGTGTTCTACCAATTTAAAAATTTTTTTGTCAACTTTACTACTAAATGAGCTTAAAACTCATGTTTTGTTTGTTGGATTTTTATTTGGCTACACTCACGTCGCAAGGGGTGACTTTGCCCTTGTTGTAGGTGCAGATCAGCCTGTCGTTAAAGTCCAGACCAGCATCGTCGTATATCTGCTCACATTTATCGTTGCTCAGTATGATTTGCGTTCCCTGCTTCAGATTTCCATCTTCACCCTAAAGGAAAAAGAATGCTCTTATTGTATGTTTAAGCATCTTTCTTTTTGATTCGATATACACATAAACCTAATCATGTTATTGCCTCATGCTAAGTTTATACTCTATATACAAAATCAATACACATACAATATCTAGTTAGGTTGGTCCTACCTCATCTGTCTGACCCCAGCCAACGATGATAGCCTTAGAGCGAGGCTTGGGGTTTTTCTCTGGCAGTTTTGCGCTCTTGACTGTGTCAGACCACTTGAACTTGCCCTTGATCTCTATCAGGCCATAGTCATAGTCCAGGTACCAATAGCCGAAGCTGGGGTGTTTCACAGTCTGCTTCACTTTGTAGGACTTGCCTCCGGTAGAGCCGTCTTCAGAGCCAACCACTATGGTCATAACGTCATAATCGCAACTGAAACCCGATAAAAATAGATTGTAGTGAATAACTGGAAATTGATTTAAGAGTACTTTTCAATGTATAATCTGTGTTGTACAAAATAATATTTTATTGACAGTAGAGTGCTTACGCGTCAATGCAGTCGGCTGAAGTGAGTACCCAGCTGTCCGCCACGATAACGCCAGCACAGCTCAAATCTCCCCAAGTAAGGATTGAGACCTTAAATAAGATACCAAATGAGTTAAAAACTATAAAAAAAACATTTGGGTGCTAATTTTGTTTACGATTGGATTGCTATTGGAGGCGTAAACTTTAATACATTAGAATTTCTTAGGCATGGTGATGAAGACATCAAGAGTACTAAAATCACTTTCATCGCCAACATTGCAGAATTCTAATTGTGATACATGTAAAAATTAAAAGTGTTAACTCTAGAATGTGTCAGCAGTGATACATAATTAAATGGTACTTATTATACAATTTCATTGAAACTTTTGCTCAAAGACCAATGTGTTGAGTTGACTTGTGACAACGAGGTATGACTTCTCCACAGTTGCTGTTGACCAAGGCTGTTGACTACTCACTAGGTAAGGGTGCTTCTTGATGGTGGTGGCTTTGCCATGGTAGATGCCGAGTGAAGGACTTTTTGCGTCATCAGACTTCCGGGTCAACAGCTTCTTGGTAGCATCAGCAAACACAACGCCTTCAATTAAACAAGTTAAAGTTGTAATAATTAAGTATAATAAATAAATAATAATAAATATAATAATAATAAGTTGTAAATTAAGTTGGTTATTCCATTGGTATTATGTCTTGAGATGTCTGAAGAAGAATTTTCGTTCGGTCTGGCGACAGCAATTGACATAACTGTAAAAGACTGCATTGATTTCTAGATTTCCGTAACCAATACATCCATATCCAAGCATGATTTCTAGCAGCACACAATTAGTTTCCAATATATTTAGAATGCAAAATTCAAAAGAACTATCAAGCAGAGACCCGCAAATATCGCGTTTCTAAACACTGTATTTAAAAAATTAGAATTGTAACAATGCGAAAGAGAATCACAAAACAGGGATACTTTCTTATTTATAACAGTGTTAGAAAAAACATAGCACCCTTTATAAAGTTTTGTTTTATTTTGCTGCGACCGGTTTCGGACCTTGTCCATTTTCCTAGCAGTCTAACAATAAGTAAATAGACTTGTAAGACTGCTAGAAAAATGGACAAGGTCCGAAACCGGTCGCAGCAAAATAAAACCAAAATATTATAAAGGATGCTATGTTTTTTCTATCACTATTATAGGGATGTAACATTTTAGACAAACTTTTTATTTGTATTTTATCGTTTGTATTTCTTAAAATATCAATTACAAGTGATTGAAAGCAAAAAAATATACATTGATCATTAATGGTATCTTTATTTTCTTGGAAAATTGTCGTTTTACTTCCTAAATACGTTTACATTGAACAAACGAATTTTAAAAAATTATTTCTAAACTATCAAGCGTAATTACATAAGTTTAAAGGTTCAAAAACATAATGAAAACACCGACAAATCCATGTTTCGGTCAACAAATGTATAAAAAGTTACTGTTTATTACAATGTGGTTTTGAAAGTAAAAGTAGTATCTTTCAGTGTTATAGTTTCGTAACTAGTTTGGCATACGTTGATTTTATTTTAAATCAAAAATGTATTTAATGATTAAAATTTACAACTCACCCAACAAGAGCAGAGCCAACGAACAGCTGATCTTCACCATGGTGGAAGAATGTAATCTCGTCTTGTCAAACAGTGTTTTTATTTAAAAAAAAACTAACAATCGAATGTCATCCATTATGAAAATTCAACACGGTAACACACAGTCTTATCTCGCCAAGTTTTCTCTGTATGTCTGTCTGTCTAGTTTTCTACTAAATAATGTTTGTCCTTGATGTATAATAAGGTATAAAATCCAAATGTGTTCAAACTTGTTAGCATAATCATATTTACCATTTAAAAAATATATTTGAATTATTATCACTTCCAGACTTAAAATGGCGGCCGTACTAAGTTTTCCAAGCTTGTTAACTCAAAACGCTTAATCTTTATGGTATATTTAGGTATATCAAAACATGGCATAAGCTTTTACAAACATATTGAGACCAAGTTTGTTGTTCTAAAATAATTATTAACAAAGAAATTTAAACTTTTCTGAGCGCACTAATTTCTTTACATATGTTTCTTAAATGCAAATAAAGGAGTGCGTTCAGAAAGCTTCATACTTCTCCGTTATTATTTATCAAAGCACAACAATCAATAAATAGGGGCACAAGTAGTTGATTATAATCCTCCATAAATGTGGCCAAATGTAAATTTATAGATAATTGTTTTGTAGTTTGTTAAAACAACTTATGGCAAGAGTTTCAATATTTATATTTAAGTTCGTTCGTAAACTTCCATCAGCAGAAAGCAAAAAGATGTGTCCTTCAACATAAACTCAAGTGAATATACTTACAAGTATCAATAAATACCGACAAAATCAAAATGTATCTAGAAACCGTATAAAAATAATGCTCAAGATGTGTTCAAGATATCTAAACTCGACATATAAATTCAGTCAAAAAGTGCCTATCTCATTCATAATCACAACACTTCGAGTTTAGCTGAAGTATAAAATGTAGTCAACAAATGCTACGTAGTCAAAAGGGAAGGCGAACTCAAAGGGAAATGTGTCGCTTAACTAATTATTAAAAGTAACAAAAAAGTCCCCATAAAGTCAAGAAAAGAATACATGAAAATCAAAGAGGTTACAATAATTGTGAACTAATTTATTGAACGATATCAAGTACTACATATTATCTGCATGGTTATCAGTCTTCACTCTTCAGCGAGTCCAGTGACGTTCTTGATCCAAGGGACGGCGGTCTTGACGCGGGCTCCGATGGCGGGATAAGCATCACTACTGCACTCTCCAGCGCTACCGATGGCGATGAACAGGAGTGGACGACATCCTTCTCCAACACTGGGTCACCCCAGTCTCCCTGTGCCCAAAAACATGTGTTAGACTCGGTAGAAACTCTGTGCTACAAAATAAATCTTAAGTACACAATATTGTTGATATTTATTTTGGTTTACACGTGCAAATAATTTTTCGATCCATTACATAAATTCCAATATTGTTCTGTTTGCTGATAATGTCATCTTACCTTAATATCAGCAATTTTCCCAACTTCCAACTCTCAGAACCAAGTCACGGGCAATCGGAATTGAGAGATATTTTCCAAGTTTAGAGAGTAATTACAATTGCTGTGTTTTGATAGTAGTCTGGGCATCTTTCAAAATTTGGCCTGGCGCAGCAAAATTCAGTGAAGATTGCATGACCGTAAAGGAAGGCCACATATATTTTTGTAACGAAGATATGAAAGCCTCTAAAAAGCTTCATCATTTTAAGCTAAAGGTTACAAGGTCTGATGGTCTTGTAATAGTTCCAAAGTTATTTGTCAGCCACAAAATTAAAGTTGTGTTTTTGTACGCTATTTATTTGGCTACACTTACGTCGCAAGGGGTGACTTTGCCCTTGTTGTAGGTGCAGATCAGCCTGTTGGTGAAGTCCAGACCGAATCCGTCGTACAGCTGCTCACATTCCTTCTGGCTCAGATGATTTGCATACCCTGGTACAGATTCCCGTTCTCGCCCTAAACAATAAATACATAAAATAGTTGACAACAAACTCAAAAAGTGAAAATATTCATATTGCTTGTTTGCCTTCAATTTTGTTTCGTCTTATACTCAGGTTCGTGAATGTAATTCCTTACTAAACTCAAAATAAGAGAGGATTTTATCTCATTTCTTCAAAATAAGATTTCTTTATTTCAAAATATTTTTGTATCTTACACTACTATAGCCCACTTTCCTCATCACACTATTCATGTAATAAGACAGGCACGAAAAAATCCTAAATCAAATAAGGTCGGTAGTGCTACCTACCTCCGCTGTCTCGCCCCAGCCAACGATGACACCCTTGGAGCCAGCCTTGGGGTTTTTCTTGGGCAGTTTTGCACTCTTGCAAGTGTCAGACCACTTGAACTTGCCCTTGATCTCAATCAGACCGTAGTTGTAGTCCAGGAAAGAAGTACCGTAGCTGGGATGGGTCACCACCTGCTTCACTGTGTAGGACTTGCCTCCGGTAGAGCCGTCTTCAGAGCCAGCCAGTATGGTTAAGTCCTCGGCAGGCCAACTGGAACACGATAACGATGAATGTGCACTTTTCTGAATGGACATTATTGACGTAAAATCTTTTTGTCGTTTTGCTCTAAAACAGCTGTTTGAGGCTGTTAAAGATGCACTTGTATTCAAAGGGAATAAATAAAGTTTTGTTTTGATTATCCTTTACTCCCTATGGAGAGAAAGATCATTTCAATAATGGCATTAGCATCAGCTCTTTTAAATATTTTGTTTTGAATTCATACACTAACAGTTAAACAGTGTTACATCTGTTTCTTCAAAACAATATAAATCAGGCTGCTGAGTTCAAAATACTGTTTATTTTCAGTTTCTGAGTACTATAAAACATTTGTTGACATTAATTTCTCGATATTATTTGCCCCAAGGCAAAATAAATCGTTCATCACTCGCCCTAAAAGTGTTTTTATCCACGCTCATTTGACGTCCATTCGGCTGCGCCTCGTCTTCGTATCAAAAAGCGTCACTTAAGGTCCTAGTCATGAAATATACTACTTCATATAAATTCTTTTAAAACCAATATAAATTTAAATAATAGAATGTTGCTTACCCGTCAATGCAATCTCCTGAAGTGAGTACCCAACTGTTTCCAACGATAGTACCAGCACAGAGCTGCATCCCTTCAGTAACGATTGAGACCTTAAAGAAATTATAAGAAAGTTATATAACTACATAATATTAGCTTCGGTTTAATAATCCTTTAATTAAACAAACCGTTAAAAACAGGCAAAAGGAACCCGTTAACACTACCTTGTGTCTACATTTTAAAGATACTGATTTTAGCAGCGCTTGTGACCAACCCGTAGGTCTACTTTTTCAGGTATAGACTCTAATTCTGGCTCTTCCGTCTGCGGTTGAAATAGTATCCTGGCAGCAAATGTGCTCAAGATCAGGGGAATTTTGCAACTTATCTTTACGTTAAGTTGACTTATAACTGAAGTTACGTGTTCACTTCTCAACCTTTGCTGTTGACTACTCACTAGGTAAGGGTGCTTCTCGATGGTGGTGGCTTTGCCATGGTAGATGCCGAGTGAGGGCTGTTTGCGTCATCAGACTTCCGGGTCAACAGCTCCTTAGTAGCAGCAGCAAACACGACGCCTTAAATTAAACAAATTAAACAATTAATATAGCTACATTTTGGAAAATAATGTTGCTAAAGTTTGTTTATTCCATTGTTATTGGTATATGTCCTGAGATGTCTGAAGAAGGACTTTCGTTCGGTCTGGTGACAGTCATTGACATAACTGTAACAAACTGCATTGATTTCCATAACCAATACATCCATATCCAAGCATGATTTCCAGCAGCTCACAATAAGTTTCCAATATAGAATTAAATATTCAAAAAAAACTATCAAGCAGAGACCCGCGAACATCGCGCTTCTAAACTCTTTATAGACAAATATTGGAATTTTAGATACATTTTTAATTTCCATTTTAACGTTTGTTTTTCTTGAAATATCAAATACAACTAATTAAATCAAAGAAGTATACATGGATCGCCAATGGTATCCTTATTTCCTAGGGTAAATTACCATTTAACCTCTCCAATACGTTTTCATTGAACTAACAAAATTTAAAAAATTATTTCAAAACTTAGTAGCGTATTTACAGAAATTTAGAGGTGCAAAGACTGTTTTTATCTAAAATATGTAAAAGTTACAGTATATTTCAATACAGGATTGAAAGTTGAAGTCTTTAGGTATCTTGGTATCTAATTTGGACATACGTAGCGTTTATTTTAAATCAAACATGTATTTAATAATTAAAATCTATAACTCACCCAACAAGAGCAGAGCCAACGAACAGCTAATCTTCGCCATGGTGGAAGAATGTAATCTCGTCTTGTCAAACGCCGCTTTTATAAAAAACCAACAATCGAACGCAATCCATCATGATAATCCTAAAATCCAAAAAGTACAACGGTACAATGTTAGAACGACCCATGAGGGGATTAAGAGGGATTTTGGAAAAATAAACTGTGGATTATCTACAATCCATCAACTAGTGAAAAGCTGATCTGTTAACACCAATCTCTATGACTCACTGTGCCGCTATGACTCACCTATGTGTCACATTTCTTTTCACATAAAATTTCAGTGTGTACTTTAAGGTCATTTTGAAATAAGACCTAAGACGTATATGCTTAGAAAAAAAAAATGTCCATTTTCAAAATTATTTATACTTAAAATTGTGAAACCACAAAGGATTAGGCGCGAAGAAAATGTCAACCTAAGACCCTGTAAGAGAAAGTGACAAGTGCTCTTAAGTGAAACGGAGACAGGTATTTACTGAGAGACAGAACGGTTTCATTTTTTAATACCACAAAGGAATTAGGTGTAAGCCTGTTAAGCCGCAAATGTGAGGTTGGCGTTAAATTTACAGAATACATAAATGGAAAACGCGGAACACACAAAATACAGTACCAGAGTAAAAAAAGGCACTAAAATAAACAGTACTGAAATTGAAACAGATGTACCTTCCTTTTCAATCGGCTCTGCCAGCTTTCATTGTTGCAACATGTTCGTGTTTATTTTGTCTTTCCCGTATGAGGTTTTAGATTAGGCTGAAATGGTGTTGACAACTGCGAAAAAGACTTTTATTGTATAAAACATCGTTTCCGCTCATAAAGAATTGGGCGCGCAGGTAGGGCCAAGTTTGTCCCACACTGCACTTCGTTTCAAGCGAATTTTTATAAAAATCCGCCGCGTAATGCTGTTATGATAAAGATTTCAAAGAACCAGTACTGTTTTGACTTAGCAGAAGGGCCGCTCTGGCCGCCCTACTATTGTCTGCACAAACGATAATCACGGAAGAGTGCTATTTTATAAATAGAGTGAAGGAGAAGTATATAAAAAAAGTTCTTTGAACATTGGGGGGTCGAATAATTTTTCAAAACAAAAAGGAGTTGTATGCTCTAAAAATCTGCATTTATAATCCGATGTCGATGAAATTTTGCAAATCATGACACGTCCGTACACAACATGTAGCATCTGTACCATAACTCAACAAATCCAAATAAATGGAACAATATGGTGGCGATATATATTTACTAGACTATACTAATAAAAAGTAAACGATGAAGTATCCTGAGTTAAATTTTAGTACTACATGACGAATTTCAAGGCTGAGCCCATTATCAAGTGTATAAATAAGAAATGGTCTAGTACATCTAGGTTACTACAAATATACAGATCAAAATAAACACGTATGAGAGAAAATCGTTTTTTTCTTGTGATGGATAATTGTTTGTCTAAATAAAATAATTTAGTTGTCGGTTGATTTTTGCTATCTTTTGTTATGCTCGTATAAATGTATTACAAAATTGGATATTGTTTGATAGGTGAATGATATTTAATATGTTTGGATCTGCTAATTTGTTGAGTTATATGCGCAAATCCATTTTGCAGTCCATGAACTCACCGTTCTTCTCAAAATCCAATATTTCCATATTCTCTCTCAAACTTGTGTAGGAATGATTGGGTTGAAGTGTTCAGCAATGGACGACTTTATTGACGTGCTGTTGTTACACTTAAGTGCTTGAATATGCTCCTTAAAGCGTCATTTAAATTTACGTCCTGTTTGGCCCATGCAATAGCTTGGACAGTCGTACTCGTAACTGATTTTGTAGATGTCTGATTTTCAAATTTGTCTGTAGAGTCGGTAGATTTAGAGGCAATCATTTTTGGTTCGAAACCTTTCATAATTTCTCTTAATCGTACTAGACTGTATAATGTACATAATTATTTTTTACTTATATTATTTATAAATTATTAGGAAGGTGTTAATATTTTTGTTTGTATGTATGATTACTAAACTGAAACATAGCCAATTTAAACTGCAACTATAAACCGGGTTAGATGAAACGTGGTCAACCGTACGTTCCCAACATAAGTACCAAAAATCAACAATCGACCAGACAAGATGGCGGTGAAAAACTTTTTTTTGCTATCATCTTTTACCCTAGATAGTGTTAGAGAACGAATTATCTATAAAAATATAAAGAAATTAACTTAAACTAAATTACGTCGCTGTTTACAAACATCTTGGGCAGTTTTATGAGTTGTCTTGTTTTGCATATATATTCCGTATAAGTAACCTTGTTTAGCCATAAAATATTTACATACGTGTATGGTCCATTATACAAATTTAAACAATAAATTATACTTTCATAATAGTTGTTTTTTATAAGCGCAAAATATTTCACCTACTCTTTTTACTGGGACTCGTGGCGTGGTCCTGTGATCCAGCTTCATGGAGGTCAGGTTTTGAGGATGATATAGGTCTAAAGCGGCTCAGATAGTCATCTGATGATACTCGCATCAACTCCCACCATCGTTTAGACATATCAGACCATCACCTGCGTGGTTCGGAAGTCACGTTAAGCCGTTGGTCCTTGTATTTCCATTGGTCATTGGGCTATTAATTAATGTCCCATTCTAAGGAAGATTCGGCCTTAGTCACTACATCTCAAATGAAGTGAATGGTCCAAGACTACAGTTTCGCGTATTTCTAGATGTCTCATCAAACTCATATCTAACAATTACCATAAAAAATTTAAGATTTGCTGTGTCTTTTGATGTTAAAATCATTCTACCAAATATATAAAGTTTTATTTCACTTTCAAATCCGTACACCTTTTGATGACCCTACAAGGAAGAATATGCTGAAAAATAACTTTGAGAATATATCTAAAGAAAAAAATTAAATTTAGAAATTTTGGTTAAAAGTTTAAAACTTTATTTTGTTAAAATGTTCAAAATGGCGTGAAAAATATTTGCTGTATTTGAAAATTATTGAAACTCGTTATTTTATTATTTGATTCTAGGAAAATACTATTGTAAGGTAAAATAATAATAAGGTACTTAACAACAATAAGGTAATTTGTCAATTAATAACAAAAAGGTAATTACTGTCGTGTGACAAATCATTGTTAAGCTTATCTTGTCCCCAATAAGAATCTTGGATTAGATTTGACTTTCACGCAATAGCAGATAAGTAACAGGGTAATCCGTAAAGTAATCCGTAGTAGTTAGTAGCGAATTTCCTTTAGAAACATTAAATATAGCAATAGGCAGCCATAACAATGCAATTAGCACCGATCCCAATATTAACTCAGGCTCGAGGGATTGTTATGGAGGGCCAAAAAATATTAATAAAAAACGCGAGTTATTTTAATTTCTATTAGTCATGTAATTTCTATTTAATTTATTACTTATCTAGTCATTTTATGTGATTTGTTTGTTTATAAGTCATTTATTTATTTGTATATGTGTTCTTGCCAAATGTATATCTAACAGTATTTATTCACCTGTTAAGCTATTTAAATATTTGTAATTTTCATGTTATTTCTTTCAAATATTTATTTTATTTGTATGTTGACCGTAATTATTATGCATATCCACAGGTTCTAATTTTAAAAGTTGTTCTTTAATCTATACAGGGCCAGACAAAAGTTTGGAAACACCTTTATAACTTTTTAACCAGTTTTTTAGCACAATTAAACTCGGTACATATTATTAATCAAAAGTATTTTAATGCATACTGACATTTTGACCCTGTTTTCAAAATGGGGAATTGGGATGGTAGCTCCATAATTTCATATGGAAGCCCCATCGAATGACACCTCATTTTAAAGGTCTAAGAAAATTTTGATGAATGCTGAAAACTAGAAGTCTCTATCTTAATCCAGAAAGAAATGGCGTCGATTTTATGTTTCACAGATTTTAACTATAGGAAAGTGTGGAAACGCCTTTATAACTTGTTTACCCGATTTTTCAGCACAACCAAACTCGGAACATTTTATTAAGGTCATCAAAAGTATCTTTTAATGCATACTGACACTTTGCCCCAGCGCTGGTAAAACTGGTTAAAAAGTTATAAAGACGTTTCAATACTTTCGTATAATACAAATCTGTGTGACTTAAAATCGACGCCATTTCTTTCTGGATTAAGATAGAGACTCCTAGTCTTCAGCATTAATCAACATGTTCTTAGACCCTTAAAATGAGGTGTTACTCGGTGGGGCTTCTCTATGAAAACTATGGGGCTACCCCCCAATCCCCCATTTTGAAAACTGGGGCAAAATGTCAGTATGCATTAAAAGGTACTTTTGGTTCCTCTAATAAAATGTATCGAGTTCGGGTGCACTGAAAAAACTGGTTAAAAAGGTTTAAAGGCGTTTCCACACTTTGCCTGACCCTGTATAATGATTGTAAATTTTTTCACCCCAGCCTTTGGCAAGGAAACCAGACAAATTCTCGTATTGTAAATAATATGTTGACGAGAAATTAAACTTCTTGATTATACAACACTTTATGAGCTTTTTAACTGTATTTATACTTGTAGATATCAGAAATCACCCATAGGACATTTTCGGAGCGGCCAACATACCGAGTAATCTGGGGGAAAAGATTCTAAAGGTTTTACCCATGAAAGACGTTTTCTACATTCTAAAATATTTACGACATCCAAAAGCTACATCTTTTGTTATTATTTTGTACTTAGATCGAAAATATGATCAACAAATTCAAGACATCTCCACTTTCTTAACAATTTTAAACCATTAGACCCAGCATCGTCGACATACTGATACCAATACACTTTTTATTACCTATGAAGACCTCAAAGACAAAACACAACAGTAAATTATCTAATAATAATTATCAAGAGGACGTTTGAAAACAAAACACAGAGAGATATCGAGGACTAATTTATTGATCGATATCAAAAGTACTACATATTATCTGCATGTTTATCTTCAGCGAGTCCAGTGACGTTCTTGATCCAAGGGACGGCGGTCTTGACGCGGGCGCCGATGGCAGGATAAGCATCACTGGTGCACTCTCCAGCGCTTTTGATGCTGATGAACAGGGAGTGGACGATATCCTCCTCCATTACTGGGTCACCCCAGTCTCCCTGGACCAACACACATACGAGTATATTTTTAGACGAATAGAAACTCGTATTTCCAGGAAAAGGAACATGCTAAACCCAATTCTCGGCTAGTATCAATAATCAAAGTAAGCCTATTTATAACAGCGTCCCTTCTTTTCTTATAACTAAAAGAAACAATTTAACCACTGTTTCACTGTTTAGCCAAATTCGCTGAAATTAGCTAGAGATTACTACATTTGTGTTTTAATTGTACACTAGGTCATTCTTTTGTTTTGTTTGACGCGACAAATGGCATTCGAATTTGCTTGGCCATAATTGAACTGTAAACCAAGACCAATTCTAGAAGGTTTCATCATTTTGTGCATCACTTCAAGAAGAATCACGCTAGTCTTCTAACAATTTAAAAATTGTTTTGTCAACTTTAAACTAAATGAGCTTTAAAGCTCATGTTTTGTTTGTTGGATTTTTATTTGGCTACACTCACGTCGCAAGGGGTGACTTTGCCCTTGTTGTAGGTGCAGATCAGCCTGTCGTTAAAGTCCAGACCAGCATCGTCGTATATCTGCTCACATTTATCGTTGCTCAGTATGATTTGCGTTCCCTGCTTCAGATTTCCATCTTCACCCTAAAGGAAAAAGAATGCTCTTATTGTATGTTTAAGCATCTTTCTTTTTGATTCGATAGACACATAAATCTAATCTTGTTATTGCCTCATGCTAAGTTTATACTCTACATACAAAATCAAAGACCAATATCTAGTTAGGTTGGTCCTACCTCATCTGTCTGACCCCAGCCAACGATGATAGCCTTAGAGCGAGGCTTGGGGTTTTTCTCGGGCAGTTTTGCGCTCTTGACTGTGTCAGACCACTTGAACTTGCCCTTGATCTCTATCAGACCGTAGTCATAGTCCAGGTACCATAAGCCGAAGCTGGGGTGTTTCAAAGTCTGCTTCACTTTGTAGGACTTGCCTCCGGTAGAGCCGTCTTCAGAGCCAACCACTATGGTCAAATCGTCATAATCGTAACTGAAACCCGATAAAATAGTTTGTAGTTAATAACTGGAAATTGATTTAAGAGTACTTTTCAATTTATAATCTGTGTTGTACAAAATAATATTTTATTGACAGTAGAGTGCTTACGCGTCAATGCAGTCGGCTGAAGTGAGTACCCAGCTGTCCGCCACGATAACGCCAGCACAGTGCAAATCTCCCCAAGTAAGGATTGAGACCTTAAATAAGATACCAAATGAGTTAAAAATTATTAAAAAAACATTTGGTTGCTAATTTCATTTACGATTGGATTGCTATTGGTAGCGTAAACTTTAATACATTAGGATTTCTTAGGCATGGTGATGAAGACATCAAGAGTACTAAAATCACTTTCATCGCCAACATTGCAGAATGCTAATTGTGATACATGTAAAATTAAAAGTGTTAACACTAGAATATGTCAGCAGTGATGCATAATTAAATGGTACTGATTATACAATTTCATTGAATCTTTTGCTCTAAGACCAATGTGTTGAGTTGACTTGTGACAACGAGGTATGACTTCTCCACAGTTGCTGTTGACTACTCACTAGGTAAGGGTGCTTCTTGATGGTGGTGGCTTTGCCTTTGTAGATGCCGAGTGAAGGACTTTTGCGTCATTAGACTTCCGGGTCAACAGCTCCTTGGTAGCATCAGCAAACACGACGCCTTCAATTAAACAAATTAAACTTTTAATATAGCTAAATTTTAGAAAATAATTTTGCTAATTTTGGTTATTCCATTGGTATTATGTTTTGAGATGTCTGAAGAAGAATTTTCGTTCGGTCTGGCGACAGCAATTGACATAACTGTAAAAGACTGCATTGATTTCTAGATGTCCGTAACCAATACATCCATATCCAAGCATGATTTCTAGCAGCACACAATTAGTTTCCAATATATTTAGAATGCAAAATTCAAAAGAACTATCAAGCAGAGACCCGCAAATATCGCGTTTCTAAACACTGTATTTAAAAAGATTAGAATTGTAACAATGCGAAAGAGAATCACAAAACAGGGATACTTTTTTATTTATAATAGTGTTAGAAAAAACATAGCACCCTTTATAATATTTTGGTTTTATTTTGCTGCGACTGGTTTCGGACCTTGTCCATTTTCCTAGCAGTCTAACAATAAGTAAATAGACTTGTAAGACTGCTAGGAAAATGGACAAGGTCCGAAACCGGTCGCAGCAAAATAAAACCAAAATATTGTAAAGGGTGCTATGTTTTTAGAACACTATTATAGAATTGTAACATTTAAGACAAACTTTTTATTTGTATTTTATCGTTTGTTTTTCTTGAAATATCAATTACAACTAATTGAAAGCAAAAAAAATACATTGATCATTAATGGTATCTTTATTTTCTTGGAAAAATTGTCAGTTGACTTCCTAAATATGTTTACATTGAACAAATGAATTTAAAAAAAATATTTCTAAACTTTCAAGTGTAATTACATAAGTTTAGAGGTTCAAAAACATAATGAGGACACCGACAAATCCATGTTTCGGTCAACAAATGTATAAAAAGTTACTGTTTATTACAATGTGGTTTTGAAAGTAAAAGTAGTATCTTTAAGTGTTATAGTTTCGTAACTAGTTTGGCAAACGTTGATTTTATTTTAAATCGAAAATGTATTTAATGATTAAAATTTACAACTCACCCAACAAGAGCAGAGCCAACGAACAGATCTTCACCATGGTGGAAGAATGTAATCTCGTCTTGTCAAACAGTGTTTTATTAAAAAAAAACTAACAATCGAATGTCATCCATCATGATAATCCAACACGGTAACACACAGTCTTATCTCGCCAAGTTTTCTCTGTATGTCTGTCTGTCTGGTTTTCTACTAAATAATGTTTGTCCTTGACGTATAATAAGGTATAAAATCAAAATGCGTTCAAACTTGTTAGCATAATCAAATTAAAATTTTAAAAATATATTTGAATTATTATCACTTCCAGACTTTCAGTTTAAAAATAGCGGCCGTACTAAGTTTTCTAAGCTTGTAACTCAAAACGCTTAATCCTTATGGTATATTTAGGTATCAAAACATGGCAAAAGCTTTTACAAACATATTAAGACCAAGTTTCTTGTTCTTAAATAATTATTAACAAAGAAATTTAAACTTTTCTGGGCGCACTTATTTCTTTACATATGTTTCTTAAACGCAAAAAAAGAAGTGCGTTCAGAAAGCTTCATAGTTCTCCGTTATTATCTATCAAAGCACAACAATCAATAAATAGGGGCTCATAAATAGTTGATCATAATCCTCCATAAATGTGGCCAAATGTAAATTTATAGATAATTGTTTTGTAGTTTGTTAAAACAACTTATGGCAAGAGTTTCAATATTTATATTTAAGTTCGTTCGTAAACTTCCATAAGCAGAAAGCAAAAGATGTGTCCTTCAACATAAATTCAAGTGAATATACTTACAAATATCAATAAATACCGACAAAATCAAAATGTATCTAGAAACCGTATAAAAATCAATGCTCAAGATGTGTTCAAGATATCTAAACTCGACATATAAATTCAGTCAAAAAGTGCCTATCTCATTCATAATCACAACACTTCGAGTTTAGCTGAAGTATAAAATGTAGTCAACAAATGCTACGTAGTCAAAAGGTAAGGCGAACTCAAAGTGAAATGTGTCGCTTAACTAATTATTAAAAGTAACAAAAAAGTCCCCATAAAGTCAAGAAGAGAATACATGAAAATCAGAGAGGTTTCAATTGTGAACTAATTTATTGAACGATATCAAGTACTACATATTATCTGCATGGTTATCAGTCTTCACTCTTCAGCGAGTCCAGTGACGTTCTTGATCCAAGGGACGGCGGTCTTGACGCGGGCTCCGATGGCGGGATAAGCATCACTACTGCACTCTCCAGCGCTACCGATGGCGATGAACAGGGAGTGGACGACATCCTTCTCCAACACTGGGTCACCCCAGTCTCCCTGTGCCCAAAAACATGTGTTAGTCTCGGTAGAAACTATGTCCAGGAAAAGGAATAAGCAAAACCTATTTCTCGGCTAGTATCAATCCAGTATCAAGTATACTTATAACTATTTATATACGTAGTGTCTCCTCTTATCTTATGACCAAAAAACCCTTCTTCACTATCAATTAGTCACTGAAATTCACTGAGGTCAGTCGGTTTAGCTAGAGTTTACTACATTTGTGTTTTAACTGTACACTAGCCCTTTCCTTTGTTTTGTTTGACGCGACAAATGGCATTTGAATTTGCTTGGCCATAATTGAACTGTAAACCAAGACCAATCCTTCTAGAAGGATTCATCACTTCAGAAGAATCACGCTGGTCTTCTAAAAATTTAAAAGCTGTTTGTCAACTTTAAACTAAAGAAGCTTAAAGCTCATGTTTTGTTTGTTATATTTTTATTTGGCTACACTCACGTCGCAAGGGGTGACTTTGCCCTTGTTGTAGGTGCAGATCAGCCTGTTGGTAAAGTCCAGACCGAATCCGTCGTACAACTGCTCACATTCCTTCTGGCTCAGTACAATTTGCGAGCCCTGCTTCAGATTTCCATCTTCACCCTAAAAGTAAAAATAATGTTCTTATAGTATGTTTTCATCTTTCTTTCGATAGAGACTCAGGCACATAAACCTAACCGTGTTCTTGCCTCGCTAAGTTTTTATTCTAGATACAAAGACCAATATCAAGTCATGTGGTTAAGTTGTGTGTGGTTAAGTGGAAGAGAGGACTTTAAATTCCTGACCAACCAATCAAGACGATTTTCATTTCAAGTAAGTTTGGTCCTACCTCCTCTGTCTCGCCCCAGCCAACGATGATAGCCTTGGAGCCAGCCTTGGGGTTTTTCTTGGGCAGTTTTGCGCTCTTGACTGTGTCAGACCACTTGAACTTGCCCTTGATCTCTATCAGACAGTAGTCGTAGTCCAGGAAAGAAGCCGCCGTAGCTGGGATGAATCACCACCTGCTTCACTTTGTAGGACTTACCCCGGTAGAGCCATCTTCAGAACCAGCCAGTATGGCCAACTCGTCAGCAGAGTAACTAAAGCCCGATAAAAACAGCTTTTAGTTAATTACTGGAAATTTATGTAAGAGTACTTTCAATTCATAATCTGTGTTGTACAAAATAATATCGAATAGTCGGTAGAGTGCTTACCCGTCAATGCAGTCGGCTGAAGTGAGTACCCAGCTGTCCGCCACGATACTGCCAGCACAGTGCATCTCTCCCCAAGAAGGATTGAGACCTTAAATAGAATACCAAATTAGTTGAAAGTTATTTTAAAATAAAAACATTTGGATTAAAATGTCGTTCACGATTGTATTGCTGTTAGGATTTCTTAGGGAGGGTGAGAAGACATCAAGAGTTTTAAAATCACTTACATCACCAACATTGCAGATTGCAAAAGAATGCTAATTATGAAACACGTAAAAATTGAAAAGTGATAATACTAGAACAGGTTAGCTGTGTTGCATTAAATGGTATTGATTATACAATTTTATTGACACCCCTACCAAAAAAGACCTTTTGAGTTGACTTACGACTACGACTTATGTATACACTTTGTCACTTTCAAAATTTGCTGTTGACTACTCACTAGGTAAGGGTGCTTCTCGATGGTGGTGGCTTTGCCTTTGTAGATGCCGAGTGAAGGGCTGTTTGCGTCATCAGACTTCCGGGTCAACAGCTCCTTAGTAGCAGCAGCAAACACGACGCCTTAAATTAAACAAATTCAGTTTCAAATTAATCATGCAGCTAAAATATAGAAACTTCTAGGGAAAACACTTTGTATGATGGTTATTTCATTAAAACATTTTGCAGTAGCTGAAAAATATTATATAAGGACTATTCATTGGTTGTAGTAAGTATTTAAGTGGGAACGGGATTGAGAATAGCTCAGGTACTCGTAGTTCATTAAAACAGGTTTTGCGTCTGATGTATACGTAGATCTTTACAATTTTCAGAGAAAACGAATTAGTAAGATATCATTAATAGTGTATTGTTTCCGTTAAAGAACTTATAAAAAAGCAAGTAATGAATACTTTAGTGTGTGACCTTTGGCGGGGGTTTTCTAGTAAGGGAACGATTGGGATAGTTAAGTATATAGCTCAGTTTGAGTCGTTTTCATTTCCAAAGTCTAATGCGTACGTATAGGGTGTCCCATAAGTAACCTAAAAACGCTTAGTTAACCAGATATTTGCCAATTTATTTTTTCACTAATTATTTATTATCTCACACCATTTATCGGATTTGACTCAAACGTAGCATAAATTTGACCATTTATGGAGAACATTAGCAGCATGATCTAACTTATCATTTTAAAACGGTGGCTATTTTATGGTAATTGAAAAGCAAATTTGACACCAAAGTCAATAAAAGATGAATTAAGAATCAACAAGGTTACAGTGGAAACC
Source organism: Matsumurasca onukii (assembly GCA_018831715.1). NCBI lineage: Eukaryota > Metazoa > Arthropoda > Insecta > Hemiptera > Cicadellidae > Matsumurasca > Matsumurasca onukii. The sequence goes on from CM032061.1 coordinate 20,197,913, forward strand.
GTGGCAAACATCAAGATAATAAGGTGGAAATATAAGCTTCGTTGTATTTTGCCCCACGGATTTTTTGCGAATTTAAAGTCAATAGATAGGTTATAAAATTCACTACAAAACGTTAATGTTTACATTTTATCGTTAAACTCACCCACCGTTCATTCGCTATTTAAGGTGTAATGCCGAAAATTCCCTAAAATTACCATAAAATATCCACTGTTTTAGAATGATAAGTTAGATCATCATGGTAATTTTTCTATAAATGTTCTTACTAAGATACAAATTTATGTTAAGTTTGAGTCAAATCCGATAAATTATGAGGGTGATGATAAATAAATAGTGACAAATTTAAAATGGCAAATATCTTGTTAACTAAGCGGTTTTGAAAAAAGATTTATTCTTAATTTTCTTTTAATTTGAACTTATATAACCTTTTCCCAGAGTCTGGCACTTTACTTATGGGACACCCTGTATTTATAATGAAAACTACAACTCACCCAACAAGAGCAAGGCCAATGAACAGCTGATCTGCGTCATGGTGGAAGAATGTAATCGCGTCTTGCCAAACACTGCTTTTAAACAAAACCAACAATCTAATGCAATCCATCACAGTAATCCTGAGATATAACATATTCTTCAGGGTTAGGAAAACCCATCTACGTATTTGCGAGAATTTTGTGTAACTTAATCCTGGATTATCTTTAATCCATCAACGTGCAGAAAACATAACTGTGAGGTTTGGTAATAACAACCACAACTACACACTTGTAAATGCATTAACGCCTTATTTCGTACTTGTACGGCACGTTTCAATATAATTTCAATGTGTATTTTTTACAAAAATTGGGTATTTCTACTCAAAAACACTTAAATTTCTGAAAGACCCTAAAGTATTGTGAAACCAGCGTCGAGTGTCGAGCCACGCCATATTGTAACTTAGGCACGGATTACATCACATATATTTGGTTACTTACAGTTTAAACAACTGATAATACTGATTTCAAAACCAAACATTTGAATAACACAAATTCAGTAATAAGCTATTTTGAGACTGGAGATCGTCGTGTAGTTTTATTAACATAATACAATCATATGTTTTCAAATTTCATTAAAATCTGAAGAAATTAGTGTTTTTAGATCATTAAACCCATTTTTTTGACACCCTCAAAGGAGTACTTCTGGTAACCCGATTTTGCTGGCTAACGAACTTGGCCGAGATATTTTTCAAAAAGGGACATTTGAAACAAATTTCATGAAAATCGGACAAAAGATGCGACCTGTAGATGTATATAAATCTTGTAAAAATGCTCAAAACGTGTTCTGGGGGGTCAGAATTGGTGCTCATTTCACGGTCCCGAGTCCTGGATGTTACAGCATGAATATTTTATTTTTCATAAGGAAATTTGATAAAAAAGTCAGTTTCTTCCTTCAAGAAGATTGCAAAACAACTATTAAGGAAGTAAAAAAAGGTAAAGTTTGTCTTGTTTCGAAGTTAGGACTGCAGAGGACCTTTAAGCGGTATTAGTCACATTACAAATTGTAAGTGGTGACTGTGGGGACCGAACCCGCGCCACCAATCCGCCACGGATACGCTTATCCGCTTGTTAATCATTCCACGTCGATTTATGAATTTTCGACATCAATATTTTGATGTACCTTTACGTTTTACGGTATTTTTTAGAAACTGTTTACAGCTTAGTACGTAATCGTAAAACTGCTAGTACTCATGTGTTACAATAATGACTTATCAATAGACTTTATTTATTCGAATAAACTAGCCATCGGCCAGCTGCTCTCCTTCGGCCTTTCGGTTTGTGTATTCACTTCGCTAATGACTATACTTTTTCAGTAGGGTATGTTTAGAAGACCTGTCAACAGCAAAGCTGCCTTCATCAGGTTGTCAACATAAACCGTATATAAAACTTCAAACTTGAAAGAAATTTGTTTGTTAGTAATTTTGCATGTATTAACGGACCATCTTCATTGTTCATTAAATCTTCACGTATAGGGTTTCCCAAGAGTTTAAATATGACTTGCTTTAAAATTTTGATATTGTTTTTATTGATGGAATGATTTTGATCCAAACAATGGTTGGCGACTGCGGTCAGGTCTATTATATTTTATATGTGAGCGTTTCTAAATTTCGTCTGGCCGTCACAATCATTACATTTAATTTCGTATATTCCAGACTTTTTAATTCTTCAATAGGTTCATATCTGCATTCGTACGAGGCACTTCTCCAAGTTGTATAAGTTGCCAAAGTCGTTCTTAATTTCTTTTCTTTTCTTTGCTTCGCTCTTCTCAGCATGTTGTGTACTAGTTTTGTATTGTAACCATTAAATATTGCTACTTTATTTATGTATTTAATAGCTTTCTTCATTGATGTCTATGTATGAGTGAATTGAAAACTGCTCTTTGAGCGTATTATCAACATGTGTGGGCTTTCTGTATGTTGATTATCTGTTCTGATTAAGAGGATGTCCAAAAGGGTAGTGTTTTTCATTTTCAATTTCTGTGTGAAGCTGATCGTTGGGTAAATTGAATTTAGCTTATGAAATACTACGTCGTCAACATATCTTACTTGGAAAGTAGGTAAACGAGCTTTTAGCTAGAAGTTCAAAATGGCTCATGAAAATGTTCGATACAAAATAAGAAGGGTTCCCCATTGCAGTACCTTCTATTTGTGAGTAAAATTTACCATTAAACACAAACACATTTTGGTTCATACAAAGTCGTATCAGTTTAGTGTATTCTTGAATTTCTGCTTTCGGAAGGTTCAATGAGAAAAGCCAATCTTCAACTAAATCCATTGCGGTTTCTACTGGGACATTGGGATATAACGCTTTCACATCGAACGATACTAAATATTCTTTTTCTTCTAATTTAATATCTTTAACTTTGTTAATAAAATCATACCGATCTTTGACTGAAAGTGTTTCAAAAGAATTTAGAGATTGAAGTTTATCTTGGAGCCATTTCGAAAGATGATATGTTGGTGAGTTAATGGATGATACGATTGGTCTCATTAATTTGTGATCCAGGTTTGTGAATTTTTGGGAGACAGTATAATCTTGGTAAAATAGGATTTGGTACCGTTAACTTTGAAGTTCGGGACTTATGAGATTTTGCATTCTTTTAATGACTCGAGTGTTGATGATGTATATTTATTAATTGGGTTTTAGGGTTACTTTGTAGGGGCCTGATTCTAGCATGTCATTGACACGTTTAACGTATTCATCTTTGTCTAGAATAACAATTGAGTTACTTTTGTCTGCTTTCAAATAGTATACATCTTTTTGTTGAAGTAATTTGAGTGCATTGTTTAATTTTAAATCTTCTAAGTGTGTTTTTTAAAGCGTTGGAAATATCCGATCTAATGTTTTCTTTTGATTAATATTTAAGTATTGTATGTTTGTTTCAACGTAAAGGGTATGTTTACATTTACAGCAGCTGGGCATTTTTAATACTTTGCCCATACGTTTTATCTCAAAGAAATTTAAATTTTTAACAGTGCCAAAAAATTGTTTGTCCACGCATAACTTCTCTTAGATGTAACTAAATACGTCGAATGATATCTCTAATTCACTGAGTGTTCTTAGACCAAAACGAACAATCTATCTCAATTAGAACCTGAGATATGACAGGACAAAGCTAAGAAAACATGGGGAAAAAGCATTTATGGGATATAACTTGAGAAGGACGAAAGTTAAGCGATTTTCAATGTTTGATGATGAATATGTACAAATACCTTTCATTCAAAAGAAAATGAAGAAAATCGGCCTGATAGAACGGTCGTACTGACTGCCGTTTGATTTGCATCAATTCTTTTAATTTATAGATGATGGCTTTTAAATTTAAACCCTTTATTTTGATATGGAAACTTCGCATTACACTCCTTTTTCCTGCTCCTCTTGTGTTTTTCTTTTTGCAAATGTAGTTTAAACTAAGTACTTTCAGAAACATCGGTAGCCCTATGCTTTCGGAGACCAATCGTCTTATTTAAGAGTATTCAAAACATTGTTTGAAATTGTCCCCAATGTTAATTGGTACCCAGTGTGAACTAGCGCCAGTTTCTGTCCGGTCACCTCTTACAAGTTTTGGACTCAGTGGAACCTATTTCCTTACATATTATTACACAAACAAAACAACTCAATCAGTTATTTTTCAAAACCCTTAAAAATTTAAACTTGAGTTAACTGACAAGTTTAGTTAACTTGACACTAGTATTTGTCACATATGGTCTCGGGTGTCCCCTCCATGAGGTGACATACGGTACTGCACAAGGCACTGTCATGTCACTCTCTCCCCGGCCAGCTCAGTTACCATGGGACCTTACCTGCTGACAGCTACCTGCATCCTAACAGCCACTCTATTGCGTAAGTCCCATCACTATATGTGTTGTACTTTGTTATATATTCTGTATGTATGTGAGCATCATTGAAAACTGAACTGAAAAGTCAAAACTATGACTATCTCTAAATTTGATGTACTATCTGATAAGAATGTGGTGGATTGAGTTCATTAAATAAAAATTGTTACTTACAGTAACTATCACGATCTATATCACGATGTAGTTATTTAGCCGTTTCAGAGTTAACTCCATCAACAGGTGCAGGGTATTGCAGATGTATAAATACAGTTCACCTAAGACGATTACTTCTTGATTGTAAAATGTATAAAACAAGCAACCCCGCGTGTTGTGTGTTGCGTTATGTTCGTTGTAATATTTACATGATGTACTATTTTTAAATAAATATACTTAAACTGATTGATTGATAGTTTATTAAATACAGAACAACAGTACGGAAAACTAGGCGTTTCCGAATCTTTGTTTCTACAGGTTTCCCCATAGCTCAAATGCCACCAAACTTCAGGCAATGGTTCTATGGGTCAAAATAAACAGATTTTCAGACATTTGATTGTTTTCCAAAACCGCCGTTTACCTGCTAGCCACCATTTATTTTCACATATTATTTTTATCTCCAAGCACCTCTTTTTTTTGGAATCTTTATCTTTATCTTTAGCTTTTGTCTTGTAACAAGACCCTTACGTGAAAGACTGACTGAGGTAGATAGACTATGAAGATTTTAGTGAATGGAGATAGTACAAATGTAAGTTATATAGGTTTGAAATAGATCTGGATGAGAATGAATGCAACATTTCATATCAAATTGACGAGTGAGTTAGCCTACATGCTTATCAAATATTTATTCAATAAAATATTTATTTATTTACGTACAGTCTAAAACTAAAAAGTTGTTTTAATACAAAGTCAAAATAACCTATTACAATTACTTTCTCCCTAACGACCTCGAGTTACGAGTCACTGTTTAAAATTGATCATTAATTGTGTTAATTGGGTACAGAACACTTAAGAGGGGTCATCACACTCACCATTCGACGAGCTTCATGTTCACCTGGGGCAAAGTCACATCTTTCTCCACAAATTTTTAAAATATTTAAAACTTAAATACTTAAAAAGCTGATGGGGCTTCGCCCCCAGACCCCTTGGAACGCTGAAGTCCACCGGTCGGCCTACGGCCTCGGTGCCCGCTTCGTAAAGCTCGGCCATCCCGCCGGCCTATCTCATGGCTTATTTGCTTTGTACATTTTTTTATTTCTTGCCCCCTTTAACCCCCAAATCCATATATTGTGCCCCGAACCCCAAAATCAGTAGGGTCTTTGGGTTAATGGTATACAACTATGTGTCGAGTTTCAAACAAATCCGTTGATATTTACTAATAAATATTTACTTAAAAAGGAAATATAACATGGGCAATTGGGGACCTCAAAAACCCCATAAAAATAAAAAGTCTATTTAATTTTATTCGTTTCCCCCACCCTCCACACACTAAGGACCATTTCTATTCAAAAATCTGAATTACCCCAGCCAGATTCGGAAATCTCAACACTCCGGACAACCTTAACCGAAATACTAATAGTATAGATTAATCGTTTTTAACGAACGTACAGTTAGATCTTCCCCGTTGAAAATATTAGGCCTATCTGAGTGCAGCTTTTGACATTTTTACTATGGCTAAGGTGTTTTGTAACAATAAAGTAATTATAGGTGTATTTTTTAAACCTTTATACAACAACAGTTAAAATGTTTTATAAGTATTTTTTGCTATGCAATTCACAATGTATACGAAGATAGTAAATTTATTTATTAAATTTTCTGTTATACTGTATATAGATTGCTCCCTATTTTTATTTACAAAATTATCGTCTTGTCGACGATTGTGGATACAAACTACAAAAAGAAATAACAAAATATTACACTTAAATCTTGAAAAAACTTCCATAAACAAAGCGTCTATGGTAGATTGGTAGATGCATCCTCAGTTACTTATGTTATTCCAATTACCTTCGAATGTATTTACGATCAAAAGCCTTTAGGGAAAAGTAATTTTGTGATAATTTATGAACCAAAAATTATAGAAACACAACTAAAAGAAAGGAAACAACAATGTGTTCGTGTTTCATTATTTATTCAAATATGCTTAATCCTGTAAACCTTTTATACACGTTTTCGGAAGTGGTCATTTCGAAATGTTTCAATACTTCATGTTTTGAAATAGGTGAGTAAATTATTGAAAGCAAGAACTTGCAACATATCTTTGGAGAGCTCAGTTCATTTTGAACCAAATATTTCCACTGAAATTATGTTTGGTGCATTTATAGGGGTAAAACAGGGTGTAAAACATATGTATGGCCACCATTTTGAAACAATTTAACATTTTATATGTCGAAAATTAAACAATCTTTCTAACAATGTATTACTTCGCCTGTTCCCTTTATCTCCTTTGGGAGCATAGGATATCCAGAAGAGCTCTTCATCCTTCTCCGTCTCCAGCAAGTGCTTTCAGTTCTCCCCGGGTCTTGTTCACCCCCTTCGCATCTTTTGTTATTGTCCTCTTCCAGATTTCTCGGGGTCTCCCTCTTCTTCTTGCACCTTGTACCTCTATTAACTTTACTAATATACAGGGTGTCCCATAAGTAAGTTCCATACTCTAGGAAAAGGTTGTATGGGTCAAAATAAAGAGAAAATTAAGATTAAAACTGTTTCTAAAAACGCTTAGTTAACCAGATATTTGCCATTTTATATTTCTCACTAGCTATTTATTTCTCCCGCACCACTTATCGGATTTGACTCAAACTTAGCATAAATTTGTATCTAAGTAAGACCATTTATGGAAAAAATTACCAGGATGATCTTACTTATCAATTTTAAAACGGTGGCTATTTTATTGTAACTTTAAGACAATTTTGTCGTTACATCTTAAATAGGGAAGAAACGGTGGGTTTTACGATAAAATGTAAAGGGTACCATTTTGTAGTGAATTTTGTTCCCTATCTATTGACGCTAAGTCAAAAAACCTTAATTAAGAATCAACAAAGCTACAGTGGAAGCCGTGGTAAACATCAAGATAATAAGATGGAAAGTTGTCAGTTTTCAGCCAGAATGTTTTCTAAAGCTTCGTTGTTTCCCAGTAGATTTTTATGACCTTGGTGACAATAGATAGGTACTAAAATTCACTAAAAAACGTTATTCTTTACATATTTTCGTTCAACCCACCCTTTATTCGCTATTTAAGTGGTAACGCCACAAATGCCCTAAAACTACCATAAAATAGCCACCGTTTTAAAATGATAAGTTAGATCATCCTGGTAATTTTTTCAATAAATGTTCTTACTTAGATACAAATTTACGTTAAGTTTGAGTCAAATCCGATGGATGTTGTGGGAGATTTTAAATAATTAGTGTAAAATATAAAAAGGCAAATATCTGGTTAACTAAACGTTTTTGGAACAATTTTTATTCCTGATTTTCTCTTCATTTTGACTCATATAACCTTTACCCAGAGTATGGCACTTAACTTATGGGGCACCCTGTATGCGATGAACCGGTATGAACGAGGTGCGTTTTAATTATTTTGATACAATACTCTAAACAAATTTGAAACTACCAACACCAGTAACTCCTTTAAACCTAATTACCCACAAACTTCCTTTCAATTTCTCTTTGGGCTTGCGTTTCAAAGAAATATTCTAATTAGAAAAATACTAGTCCAAGTAACGGCTCGAGTGAAGAATCCGGAAGCGGTACTGTTTTGGCGGTAGTCAGTAGGCTAGCTGGCAGCGTAGTCACCCGACTGCGCATGCGCACAGCATAGTAATGCGTAGCGGCTGTGTAAGTCGACCAAGCAGCTTTGTCTAACTCTATCTTCATTATCACCTCTCGCAGCAGGCTGTCACTTAGAAAGTGATTACCAAATCAGCTGACAAACGCTAGAGGTATCTCGGGACTTGTTAGTTGTTCTGTGTGATGTTTACATTGATAAGGGTGAAGTACTTTGATACTTTGATCTCAGACACCGACCACTCCTAGAGGGTATTTTAAGGTGAATATGGGATGAAGGGTGAGTGTAATGAGTGTTTTTGATGGATGATGAGGTGTAGTCTTGTTACAAACTAGGGCCGACTGTTCCTTACATTGGGTCATTAATTAATAGCCCAATAACCAATGGCATGGACCAACGGATTAACGTGACTTCCGAATCACGGGGAATGGCCATCGTGAAAAGTTATCACTGCGCCCGGGAATCGAACCCGGGCTGATTTGGTGCGAAGCACGCACTGTACCACTGAGCTATGACCACCCCCGTATGTGTAAAGAGCAACGCTCTAAGAGTCCGCAACCCCGGAATTAGATCTTGAGAAGCATATTTTTTCATCCGCTTTGAGAACTCCAAACATATTTTTGTGCTAACGTTACAATGATTGTTTGAAGAGGAATCGCGGTGAAAGCTCTCTGAGTGTGTGTTATCAGTTGAGTGGTGATACTACACCGATCGCTTGGCACAAACAAATCTCTCAATGACTTAGCGTTTCCTTCCTCATCCCCTCACTTGCAACTGCACATACATTCTTTACAACTAGCAAAACATAAAAAATTGTAAACCGCTGTTTAGAGGCAAAAGTTGATGGCTATTAACTAAGGCATACAAAAATATTATTGCGGTCATCGTTAGTGAGCAAGATGATCGCGACTTGACTATGAATTTTAAATCCAGCATGATCACGACGTTTTCGGGATCTGTAATCTGATCCAGTCTTCAGGTGAGAAGTAACCTAAAACATACCACAGAACATTAGAAAATAGTTTAAACTCTGAAACTCTCCCATCGTCAACAAGAAGCATTACAAAAAATTACAAAAATAATTAGCATTTCGTATAAAAAGATCAATTGTCTTATGTTTCTTTAAAGAAATTTCTAAGGCTCACATTTTTCAACTGTCTGGACATTTTTACAAAAATAAAACTTTTTTACTGAACGGGTCTCCAGAAGATTCAATCATTTCCAAAGTTCGTACAAATACCCATCAACAATTAATCTAAACCAAGAGTCACACACCGTTCGAGTATGGCTCAAACAAACCATCAGGCCTCCACATGAAAGAAAGTGAAGCCTATTAGTGCCTATGGGGGTCGGTGTGATACAATGCCCTCTACCGGAAGTGGCCGGAAGTACGGGTGTGATGTGCTTGCAGTGTGTGATCCATGTCACAGTGTGAAGTGTGACACAACATCCAAGGGTCAACTCAACACTCTCAGTCATCGTGTGTACAAACAGACAGATATTGGGTCAATGTTGTGTGGTTTGGAAGTCACGTTAACGTATCTTTTGCTACGGAACATAAAACTGCGTTTGATTCATGAGCAAAGGCTTGAAGTACTGGTCAACGTGTGGTCGATGTATCTTTTGATACTTTTTTCGTACTTTTGTTTTGAGAAACCGACCACTCTTAGAGAGTATTTCAAGGTAAATTTGGTGGTGGTGAGAGTGATGAGTGTTTTGATGGATGAAGAGGTGTAGTCCTGTTACAAACTAGGGCAAGCTGTTCCCAGATTGGGTCTTCAATTAATAGCCCAACGACCTACAGAATGGACCAACGGCTTAGTTTGACCATCGCAAAAGGTTATCACGCTAAGCACGCACTATACCACTGAGCTATTGCCACCCCAAGCTCAAGTTAAGTGATCCACTTTTGGTTATCTTCCACATTTACCTGAACAAATACCGACGCAATTCAGACATATGCCGGATTCAATGAGAAATACGAGTATTAAAATTGGTCACAACGCCAAGGGCATTTAAAACCCTTCTGAAACGATTTGAGTGCAGAGCCATTTTACAGTAGACGAGTATGTAGCACATCACTTGGTGACGGACCAATTAGCTAACTAACGCCATCGTGGGAAAGATTGAAGGCTGGAATGAGAAGATTTATATGAATAAGACTGGAATTAATGGAAGTCTGCGTATGCTCCATTAAGATCCGAATGACAAGGTATGAGTGGAAAATGTTAGTTAAAAATATGATAGTGACGGTTGCGTGGAATGTAGGTTGTTCCACAATAAAAGATTAATTTATGCTTCTTTGGCTGACTACTCAGTCTTCCATGGCAGGAAATTTAGAAGTTGCACAACGGAACATCCAAGAACGCACCCTTAGAGCCACATCTTCTCTTCTGTAAAGGCATCAGGCAATCTACTCGGGCAAATAGTCTCCTAATAGAAACTAAGTTATCCATATGAGACATGAGCCGGCTAGAAAATAAAGAGCAAATTAAAACGTAATCAGTTAAAAGATAACTAAATAAAGTTAGCGCAGCCGGTGAATTTCGTCATAAAAACTGCAGTACGAATAAACACACGAAAAATGAATCGTTTGCATAGTTTTGGTTGTTTATTTTAAATCGAGTATTCCTAATCAAAACTGACCAATTCAGTGATAAATAATTTCAGTTTCAGATGTATCTGCTGACAACAAGCTACAGCAAGCCCTGAGCTTGGGTCTCAACTCTTCCAACTTGACCAGAGAAGACTGCGTCTGGAGACGAGGGCAGGAGAGAGACCCGTGTCCAGACCCGAACATATTCTTCTACCTTTACTCCCCAAACCGGTAAATAGCGTAGTTAAATATTTTATGACATGGATCACAAGGGTTTATAGAAACGAAATATTCATTTTAGTTTTATTTTATTAAAGGCAGATTTATTGACTTTTTGATACGTCTATTGCAGTTCCTGTTTTATACTGTGCTAGAGCAAAAGGTATAAATCCAATCTTGAAGTCAAATTGGGTTTCTTTCTACTGGATCCTTATGGGATTTCAACGTCCCAATTTTAAGTGTAACCAGCTGTAGGTATTCTGTGGTATAGCTATCACCTGTCCCATATAACGTTGTACAACAGTGAATTCAAGAGCACGCAGTAGTGGCTGTGCCCTTGAATTTTGTTTGTTGTGAACAATGCAAAAGATGCATTTTCGTAGGACACCTCACGCCTACAATCTTCATCGGGATTTTGCGAAATAAACATTGTTTTAAAGTGTATTAAATTTTAGTTCCACCGCTGAGCTGGATTTTCACTTTCTGATTTATAAAACCATGACACCAAAAACTGGCGAAGTTTCGTATTTAAATTTGTGTTGTTTTTGTGCTTTTACTATTAAACTAAATGGAACTTTCAAAGCCAGGCCGACGTGCAGCTAAGTGCGCCGCTTGCATGAGTGAATCGAATTTCTTTTGCAATTTGTATCTCTTATTCGCTCCGCTTACAGCCTCAGACTTTATGGTCCACTATCAGGGGCACTACGCGGGTTTTCGCTACGATCACAGTCTCGTTTTGGTCTTCGGTATCACACTAACTAAAACGCTAAAAACAGAGTACTAAAAACGCTGTTATATAGCAAAAAACACTTTTTTACCGCCATTTTGAAACGACTCAATGAATTTTGATAACTTTTGATACTTTGATGCATACTACTTAAATACACTTTTATTTTAAATTTCATCAAAATCTAATCAAACTTAGAGTTTTTAGATTATTAAAACCACTTTTTTGGCCAAAACTCCCCAAGAGTTCTTCCGGTAGCCCGATTGTGTGGAAATAACAAAATAGTCGACGGCTAATGCGCACACTTACAGTACTGTTGGTTTTAAAGCTAAAGATGTTCTTGTTGACGTGCAGGGTTGGCGAAGGCAGCCCTCATGTAGAGAGAGTAGATGTGATGTCTCCTCGCTGGCTTCACTCCAGTCACTACGACCCCTCCTTGGACACCGTCATCCTCATCCACGGGTATGCAGGAGTCAGTGACGTGCTGCCTGTCGGAGTCCTCAGGGACGGTCAGTATATCTCAACTAAAGTTGAGAAGATAGAATTGCAAGGGTTTTTGTATCGACTTTGGGTGTGCACTTTTCACAGTTTTGCGAGGTTATGTATGGTTTATATTTTAAGATGTTCGTTTGGCCGAGATACTGAACTCTTCCGGAACAGTTTTTAAATCATACTTGTTGAATGTACGTACCTTAATGTTAAGAATAAAATGTATCTTAAAAATTAAAACATACTTTTCACGCTTGTTCCTTAGGACATAAAAGTAAGAGTGACATCACTAACGCTATTGAATAAGATAAATGTCAGTCCTTTAAGTAACAACATATTATAACACAAAATAAACAGGCTTTGACCTGTCATGCTGAATCTTAAAGGGTTTTCCGAGCCCACTCCCCGGACCAAGGCACCCAAGCGTTCCCGGGCTGGACGCATTGTATATTAAACAAAAACAGCCGGCTTTTCGCCTGCCCGTACTGATCATGAATAACCAAGGACCGTAGAATTGAGCAAAAGAACTGTGAAATATAATTATGCAACTGTGTGCTCTAAATAATTTAAACTTCAAATCCAAAATCATACACTATACTCTCATTCAAGAGATTACTTAATATCTTTACAGTAAATATCAATGAAAATTGAAATCTGCAAAAGTGTCTGTCAACATTTCTTTATTTACACCAAGTGTGTCGTTTAAGTTAAGTGGTGATTGATCGAGAAGAGAGCTTCTTATCACAAGTGAAAACCTTCGTTCACAATTCACACAATCATACCATATGACACGTTTTCTAACAACATTATGCAATCAGTTTAAACAAGCCTATGTTTGAAGAGTTCTGTTACAATAATAATATGATGATGATTCAATATGGTGTTTGGCCTATACAGGGTAGACCAAATTAAGCGTAGAACGATAGAACTCAACTATTTGCACTAAACCATATACAGTACACGAAAAAATCATTAAAATTAAAATCGAACATATTAATTTTGTACCCAGGATGCACCCTAAATTGAGATTCGAGAGTTCAAATCTCACCTTCTAAAGTAACCTTGTTTTAAGAGTTGTACATCGGTTCAAACATTGATGTTCAAACATCGGTTCAAACTTTACGACATTTTAGAGAAAAGCTATTTCAAAAATATCAAGTCGTTTGCAAATAAGGGTAGATTGACACGAAACTCGGTGTTTCCTTAAAATTCACAATAAAATAACAGTTGTTTGCGAATTTTTCTTTTTAATTTTACATTTTGTCCAAAGATATGCCACACGACAACATTTTCAAAACGTATAAACTTTGCAAAAGTATTTAAAACATTCAAAGTAACGTAATTCGATATTTTAACTCAAATATAGGTTGTTGGGATTAGTATAAATTTTAAGATTTGAAACTAAATATTCCTTGCCTTTGAGCCTAGAACCCTATATCTGTTCGACGTCCTAGAAATACGCTGTTTTAGCCAATAATCCTCATGCATTTGTTTTTCTGTTTGCTCAATGCAATGAAAGATAGTCAAACACACTTCTATGACATACAATGCATATGGCACGACAGTAGGAAACGTGCAACTCCCTCCCGGCATACAATTCTTGGAGTTTAAAAGTCCGTTTTTGTATGCTGTACCTAAAATTAGCAAAATTTAATTAATTACTCACCTATGTGTTTTGACTCCTTTTTAACCTTCAACTATTGAAATACAATGACGAACTTCTATTTCTGTGTTCAGCATATCTCCGGCACGGACGTCACAATGTGTTCCTGGTTGACTGGGGTGAACTGTCTGCCATCCCTTGCTACCCGGCAGCAGTTCACAACCTGCGCCCTGTGTCTCGCTGTGTCGCCCAGTTCCTGTCCTTCCTCAGGAACTCTGGAGTGCCCGTCATGCGCACCACTTGCGTCGGTCACTCCTTGGGTGCCCACGTGTGTGGTGTCGCTGCTAACTACTTGCTCTTCCGCATGCACCGCATCATCGGTGAGCTTGCTTAATCAATAAATAAGTCAAAGGTTAAAAGATCTGGCAGTACGTTTATGAAATGAGTTTAGGATTGAACAAACTTTTTATCGCACGACCTAAAGCTGTATTAGTTGGTGATATGGAATGGTCAAAAACGGTGGTGGCTTCTGTCACCCAGCAGGTCTAATCGATCAGCTGAAGGAAAAGGAAACCTTTTTTAACTCATAATACTCGGTGACTGGAGCGGTGACTGGACTCTGTTACTGTAGAATCGCCAGGACAACCGTTGCTAAAAGAAATCACCTTAAATAGAATTTCTGAAGCAGTTTGCGTCCAATTTTTGTCTACAAAGTTATTAAATGTAATAATAATGGACTAACTGAGTAAACTGTGTGCCTCCAGGACTAGACCCTGCGAGACCTCTGATAAAGCCGCAGAATAAGAACAGGCTAGATGCCTCAGACGCGGATGTGGTCCAGGTGATCCACACCTCCTCCACCTTCGGGGACCCCAAGAGAGCCGGTCAGGTGGACGTGTGCGTCAACGGTGGCAGAGTGCAGCCGTTCTGCCACAACACGACCAGTAAGTAATCATTCAGTTTGTAAATGTTTCTCAAGTACACAAACATATATGTGCTAAGTACCTTGTGTACTTTGTGGCAGATGAGCAGATATGCAGTCACATCCGTAGTGTGTGCTACATGGCAGAGAGCCTAGACCACAACACAGCCAGGGTTGCCACCCCTTGCACCCGGCGCTGTAACGGAGGAGACAGGATACAAGACTGGAAGCGACACGCACCTCCCATCTTCATCGGCCAGAACACTCCAGACAGGTCAGAATCTACTTTGTACGTAGAATATAAAAAAATCCTTAAGTACTGTCGTTAACCATTTTACTATAAACGCCTTGACGTCACTTTGACCTTAGACCACACATATTTATGGCATGGTTTTATGATTTCAGTGCATCCGGAATGTTCTGCGTGTTTAATGATGACGCTCCCTACTGCCCGAAACGTCGTGGGGATCCTGGAAGCCCTCTGTGTTGTGTACCTGCTTCCGTGACTCCCCAGTACGAGGAGGAGATGACCACCGAACCCAGAACCACCATCAGTCCTACGACCACCCAAGATCCGATAGCAACCGATGTCGTCAGGACATACACTATCAACCCCTTCGCCACGCGCATTCCCAACCCCTGACATCAACTCCCAGGGGAGCCAACCCTGGACAACCGCAGGTCCTCGTCTGAGTCTCACAGCTACCATCTGGGACACAACACGCAAGAGGTCCACAAGCCCAAAACTGGAGTCATCGAGAGCCAAGAGATTTACATAAACCCAAAACCTACGTATGATACTATGAACTTTAATGGAACTAGAATGCCTTTTACGAACTACCGGAAAAATCCAAACTACCAATCTGAATTTGGGTACCAAAACGGAAACCACGCCCAAAGATCTAATAGACGTTTGGACAGTAAAGAAATTAACATAACATCAGATGAAAAAGAAACTTTTCAAGACAGAAATTATCGACTGCGTAATTATGACGAACACCGGAGATACTCAACCGTTCCATATCTTCAAAACATATTTAATCCTAAAAACCAATGGAAGGAAAATATTAACATCAACAGCACAAATGAAAAGCTAACAATTGCCAACAACCTAACTGATATGAGGCAGTCCAACAACAAGGCTATGTTTAACTACCCAGCTACGTTTCCTGATGTCAAAGGATCAACCAATGATGCACTCAAGCCAGCTTCAAATCTACCAGAGCCTACATTCTACAACCCAACTACCTCAACAACTAGTCCCTTTTTACAAAACTTTGGTTACTACAACCCCTATCCCAGTTTGGCTCTGTATTTAGGCTCTCACCCCCAATCATTTTGGAATCAATGGGTTCGATACAGAGAGAACGCTAGTGTTTATCCTAACCAAGGTTATACTTATTGACCTAAATCTATAAAGAATCCTATCCAGGGCCGCGCAAAATCAACCTACCCTTTAAGCCGCGCTGATTGCGAACAGAACACAGATTACTGTTTGAAACATCTGTTCCTCTTATGCTGAGTTCGGTTAGTTATCTGTGTCTTGTTTATTATTTGGTACGGTTTGAAGGTGTAGGGTACCCCCTATACTATCAAACAAGTCCGCCAGTCCTGCGCTGGTTTTGTTATTTAAACAATGCAAATTATCTGCAATGTCGGTCATCGATATTAAAGGACACTTCAGCTTATTTTAATGGTTTTTATATCAGTACTGATAAAATTGGTTGGTAGAGTGGATATACCCTTTTAAAGTAGATTTTGTGTGATCAAGAATGAGGTGGGACTTGGGCTTGTATGACTAAAGACTAAACCTGCATAATGATTTGTCCCACTATTTAGGTAGATCCAAAATATGGTTATGTTTTAATGTTACGTAGAATGAATCTAGTAAGCAGGACAGAGTCAAATTTTATCGTAAGATGTTACACAACCTTCATACAGTATTTATTTAACCGTCAACACAAAAATAATAATGATAATGCAGAGATAGTTAGCGTTTTCTTTACTGCACTGCTAACATGTTATGTTCTAAATAAAAGGGAATATGATACACAATTTTAATATTTTCACAAATGCATCACACTCCTAAATATATCTTCAACTGTGTATGTGTATTTTTACCGTGTTCCGTCTATGAAATTTAGTTGTCAACATGTTGAAAACATGCAAATCAATAGTTTATGGCCTGTGTACAATGGACAGAAGTTAAACCACCGATACTTATTTGGGAGGTCATTTCGCAAGTGGTTCTTTCTATTTGTGATTCAATTCAATGAACGACGTATCCATGAATTCTACATTTATGGGCCAATTAATTATTTCTTTAAATATTTTTTGGCCTATCCTAAAATTATAATATTAATTAGTTTTAAGTTATATAGTTACCTATAATTTGTATTGATTCATTTAATAAATTAATTGGTTCTATAGTATCAGTTACATTCCTCTCATTATTTCAATGTTTACCTATACATTACCTCGTTAAACTTTGATTACTTGCTTGGATGATAAAAAGAAATTCTAACTAATATGTATAATATTATAAACAAAACTTTTTTGTTCACCCAGTAGTTTTATTAAAAGTCATTACGACAAAGCACATAAGTTTCAAATCAACAAAGTTAAACAGTTTTTGTCTATTTATCGTTATTTTATACACAAACATGCAACATTCTCCGAGAAACAAACCTTGTTTCACTATAATTAAATCAATTGGTTTTAGGGTTTGATTTGCGTGTTTTGTTTATACAAAGTGAGTTTTAAATTCCCGCCCTCCCCTTACTTTTACTTTTGAAAAAGGAAAACTTTTTAATTTTTGCTACTTTGCGTCAAAATGTACGTTGTATAATTTTTTTTTAAATACCTTATATTGGATTAGGTTATAGAGTTGTGATATTTCCCTCAAAAGATGCCAAGAAAAGTTTGTAATTTAAAAAGTTGTATGTGAAATGTGGTATTTTAAAGCTGATTTTTAGCAATCTTTAAACAAGTATTATAAAAGAATTAGTAGAGATGAAAATTTTTTTCTTTGCGTTGTTGAATTTGTATTAAAAGTCCCTTTCTCTTGAGGTGCCCCAAGGGGGGTTTGTATTTAAAACATTTGGGAGGCCCTCCCCTCCCTGTTTTTTTGGGTGGTGGTTGGGTAACGCTAAGTACGTCAAAACAAACTTCAGAGTCCTATAAACAAATTCCCCAAAGGGTTTCAAAATAATGTTCCTTTTTCAAACGTTAAGGAGGGGGGACATTTAAAACTCACCCTGTATATATTAGTAACAGTCAGTTTTACGCTTAACTATCTCCAATGCAAAGTGGATGTATTTAACTATTATAGCACAGTTGTGTTTCCTTACCTAATGGAGCTAATTACGAAGAATAAATTATTCATAAGATTGTTCAGCCATTTGTCCTTTCGAGCAGAATAACGAGTCTTTATCGATTATAAGTGGGCAAACATGATTGAATATGTTGAGTGTTTGCGAGGCCGCTCGACTGAGACGGGCAACCTGTAGACATAATCATTCCCTATTATGTCAAAAGCTTCGACATCATCAAATAGCTCACTCTTGTCTTCGGTCGGTGTTGTTGGGGTCTTAGAAAACCTTCTCGTATCGCGCATTTCTTCATCTTAATTGCGAATATATTTGTATTAATTGGCACTTTTTGATACCATATTTTCTCTTTTGCAAAGAACAAGTAATGTTTGAAAGAAAAAAGCACATGATGAATGAATTTAGCCCTCCATCTACTATTTTCAATTTACGACAAGCAAGAAAGACCGCTTGGACGGAAGAAACCCTCCCTAAAGAAAATACTAGTTCTTTCTATCGATCGTTTTGTCAGTTTGCAACACTTTACAAATATTTTGGTAGTTTTCCTGTAGAACATACCAATTCCAGTATTAACTTAAAGTTTTCCTATACGAGCATCTTAACAGTTACGTCAGCTTTTCTTCCGATTGTTACAAATTTCACTTTGCAGATATTCTACCCTCAGGATGATGCTATGGATCAGCTGATTTCTCTTGTGTCGAATTTATCACCTTTGCTGAGTAAACTTCTGTTCTTTGCCAGATTTCCTTCCTTGATTAAACTTATTCAACTGATGAAAGAGATTGACGGAAGCAGATGTTTAAAACCCTGATCCCAACCTTCCTAAGAAGAACAATCGCTTTGTCCAATTGTTAGGGTTGTGCTTTTGGCTTATCATTATATTTCCGCATGTATTGATACAGCATGGCCCAGTTCCCGAGGTTGTTAACGGCTATGTTCTTCACGTGACTCTCTCAACTATTTTACTCACTCAAATGAGCTTCTTGTACGTAATTTGCTACCAAATGGGTTATTTCTTCGACCGTTTCCACGCTGAACTTGAAAAGCTCGTAGAACTTGGCTCCGAAGAGGTAAGGCAAATTTATTTTATGGGAGACATACGTATTGATTTTTTATGAGGAGAGAGTGACAAATCCATTAGTACTTAGGTCAACTTGACCGAGATATTTACAAAAGGAACATTTGCGCCAAATTTCATGAATATCGGACAAAAAATGCTACCTGTAGAAAGTAAACACATATAAACATATACGTATATATCCATGACTAAAAAGTTGTTTTAGTTAGGCCATGTGATATGGCGAAATAGGCTATAAGCCATTTTTTCTTTAAATGTAGACTTGTGTTTTCATTTTGTTTGTGTAATAGATACATAAAGTCTTGTAAATATACTCAAAACGTGTTCTGGGGGTCAGGATCGATGCTCATTTCATGGTACTGGATTCTGGGTCTTACCATGCTGACGGCTGGAATATCTCATTATTCCATAGGAAAATCGCTAAAACTTAACACATTAAATCCATTTCCATTATTTAAAAAAATCATAATATGAGGTAGCTTTCCGGGTCCAGAGCTCAACTAGGTGCGATCTACAGGTGACGGACGAGCAGGTGGAGCAATACCGGCTGGTTCACGCTAAGCTGATCACCTGTGTGCGTCTCATAGACCGAGTTTTCGGCCTGTGGTTAGCCTTCGTCTACGTCACCGTCAGTGTCAACTTTGTCAAGGAGTGCTACAACATGGTGTATGGCGGCGAGGGGCAAAGCTTCATAGCGCTGCAAGTCGGCTTCACGCTCTTCTTCCTCTTCTACCCTTCTGTGCTCTGTGATCAGATTTATAACAAGGTTTGTTATTTATAAGGTATATTATAGGATCACCAAGATCCAGCTTACATATGGCTCAAATCCTCAGAGTCATCCTCAGTAGCTGGTTGACTGGCTGAGACACCACCCAGTCAGTCTCAGCCATTTTAGCTCAGTCTCATCTAGTCAACCAGCCACTGAGGATGACTCTCCACAGCGAGGTCGAAACGTTTAGCAGTGACTATATTTCAACTGTGAAGCGGTGTAAACGGGAAGCCTTAGATCTTAGTAATGACAACGGGCGCGAAAGTTTAAGAGTTAAGATTATATTATAAGATGTCTAATAAAGACTTTAACACTGTCTTTCTAGTTTTTATTATATGTAGACATATCTGGTTAAACTATTTGTAAATAGTGACTCAAAATGTTATATTTTATATCGATTTAGATTATGTTTTCGTAAATTCTTACACAACGAGCATAGTAAACGCATTTTGGAATTGAATATGATGCTGATTTCCACACATTTATTGGGCAATTAGTGACTAAACAATGTTCTAAATTATTGTTGTTTGTGTGGACCATAAATGCTAAACCCTGGCCTTAGTTGGAGCATTAAATGCAAACGCAAAGATCTTATTCTTACTAAACAGCCTATAGTAAAAGGCAACAATATTGATAAAATCATACTCAAGAAAACTTGTTGAGCGAACCGATCAAATAATAAAAACTCGACGTTCCTAATTGTATTAATAAATAAAGAAAACCATTCTAAAGTTGTACAGATTTTTATAATCGGTCTGTATACGTCTCAGATCATAAAAATATTTATTGGACTTAAATTGAAACACACACTCTAAAAGTGATTTGTTATCTTATTATTTATTCATTGGTCATGTGAACTTTTTCAGAACAGTGACACGATCAAGTTTACCTTCCGAATGGCTTTAAAAGAGTACCCTGAAGACGTGACGTTTCAGGTAAAGCTAAATCAAAAAGGTTTTAAAGTAGTATCGAGAAGGTTTCAAGTAGCATGACGGCCTATTACTGTACTATTTTAATGCTGTTAGACTATTGTATTTCTTCTCTGAACCTTTTTAAAGCTATTCATTTAAAATAATTTTACCACAAACTAATTAAGAGGAGGAGCAGTTTAGGACAATGATCATCTGCTGATACCCGCATCAACTCCCACCAACGTTTAGACATATCAGACAATCATATCAGATAATGCGTGGTTCAAAATCATGCACGTTAAGACGTTGGTCCTTGTATTTCCATTAGTCATTGGGCTTTTAATTAATGACCCATTCTAAGGAAGAGTCGGCCTTAGTTTGTAACATAACCTCATAACTCATTACACTCATAACCACCATACCACTCATCACACTCATCCTTCACCACATATTTGCCTTTAAGTACTCATGAGAGTGGTCGGCATCTCAAATAGTGATTTAGTGATTTAGGTTATCATATGCGTAGCCCTACGCACTGACATTTCATTGTTACACAAATGTTTCCTCACAATTTTTAACCTCCGTTGAAATCTCTAAACTTTAAAGGGAGATTAATTGTTTACGGAAATGTGTTTTTTCCACTCAGATTTATTACTTCATGCGTCAAGTTAAGATCAACGTGGCAGTTGTCAACGCAGGCGGCATGGCTGACGTCAACAAAGAAATCATAACCAAGGTAAACATCCAACGTCAACTCTGATCCAACAGTTCATATTGAACAATAAACGCGTCCTGTTGATTCAGAAAAGAAGGAAGTTGAGGCGACGTTACACCTACAAAGTTCTCAAATTAAATACATCGTTCCGTTAATGTACGAGTATTTACAAATTGTTAATGAAAATAAAAAATTAGAAAACTTTTGTGCAAAGATTTGAACCGAGCTGTTTGCAAATTAAATAATAGAAAACAGCTTATGGTCAAGTTGTTTCATCACCGTTTCAGTACCATTGACTTTACACTAATCTTCTCAAAAGAGGGAATGTAATGTAAATGCTAGGACCAAAGGTGGCTTCAATACAAACAACTGTTTAATTCAAAATTGCAACGTTGCCTTTACCTCGATACATAAGTGTTCCAAAATTAGCTCTGTAAATAATCAGCAAGTAACTTTGCATCAACCGCAGCAGAAGTTATTTATTTATTTACGAACAGACCATTGTACAAAATTTAATTACAAGTTTTGCATGATGACGTTTGATATGTTCATACATTTTAATGTAGCCTACATTGAAATTATAACTAAATGAATAAATATAGGCGGTTACTTGACGAATATTTGTTGTAATACGTTTGTTTGTATGGAATACGTTCACGAGAGTAAAATTAAAATTTGTGTCTGCTTAACCATTCTTAAGTAGGTGCCAAATGTATATTTTCATAATTAACTTGGACTTTTTATGGTCAACGCTACTAAAGGACAGATCGGTTCTCATACAAAGCGTTCTTGTTCCTTTCCTTTAAAGCTACTGGTGTACTCTGTTACAGGGGTTGTCGCTGTTTGCTACTTTTTTTGTGGCGACAATTCAAATGCAACCCCAGGTCCAAGAGGTCATGGATGATCTTCGGAGCATTATCAACAAAACTAACAGTCTTATGGCTTAGACCACATTATTTAGGTTACAAATCAAGAACACAGTAAAAAAGTGGCAGAGTCGTAATTGTTCATAATTGATTAGCAAAAGCAATTTTAGTTTCAACGTTTATTTAGTTCGTACTAAGAACTAACTGTCTAGGTAGGTTAGTTAGGTACACTCAGTCTTGTAAAATAACTTTAGTTGACGGTATTAGCACTAAGCAGGCCTACAGACATTTTACCTTAACTCTCACATTCGTTTGGTTTTACTAGTTTGGCTAAACTTGCAGTTTGATGATCCAATTAGATGAATAACTTGATAATGTTTATACGTAAGACATAATTATAACGTAGCTTAGATATATTTTGCTCTATTGTAAAAGAAACACGATCTAAAAATGAAGGGAGTGAAGGCCACTCAGAAAGAGTGAAATTTTGCTCTTCTGGGTGTTGAAACCCTGCCACTCTCATCAAAGAGTGGCTCCATTTTCACTCTTTTTGGTGTGGTTTCCACTCTTTCATATTTAGAGTGTAGGTATAACGAAACTGTCATTAGTTTATGCGAAAGAGTGTACAGTGTATCTTTATTTCAAAAAAGACCATAAGGTAGTTTGAGTGTTAGTTTATTTTTACTAATTTTAAAACTATTAATGTTAACAATGTTAGTAGTTAGTTCCTTCTCTCCTTGAACTCCACCTTTCATTGTGGAATTCCTATTGGACAATCGTAAACAGAGATTTGATAAGGAAAATATTTTGTTTGGTGCATTGTTACATATGAGTTTAATGTTTATTAATATGTGTGTTAATACTTAATAATGAATCATATGTTGTATATTAATGTTTACAAAAGAATGTAAACAGAGTAGTTAATGTTTTATCAATCTAATAAAATGGTTATCTCCAGCACAAATGATTTTTAGTAGAAGACTAAAAACAAAACTACCTGCCAGTACTAAAGTGTTGAATGCAAAACTGTTTGAAAATGTAAAACACAGGTTGGAATGTCGTCAGCAGAAACAAACGTTTTATTATGACAGAAACTCAAATTCATTACCATTGATAAATATAGGTGGAGATGTACTAATAAGACATTTCAAAACAAACACATGGCAAAAAGGAAGAGTAATATCTTTATTACTCAAGTATATCGAAGTAAACCCAAGAGCATTCAGAGTACAAGACAATAATGGAAGAATCTTGGTAAAAAACAGAAAACACCTGATAAAGACAAGAAATGATGATTCCACAACTGAAAGAAGAATGATAACCTTGGATGATGATATAGTGGAAAGTGATACAGAAGTAGCCTAAATCCACCTGTCCGTGACATAGAACCCAACATAATTCCCAACCGAACTAGACGACCTGAAAGAAGAACCAGAAACCCCCAATATTTGAATGATTATATATGAACTTTGTTTTAACTTGAAAAGGGAAATGTTAAATATGAGTTTAATTTTTATTAATATGTGTTTTAATACTCAATAATGAATCATATGTTATATATTAATGTTTACAAAAGAATATAAACAAAGTAGTTAGTGTTTTGTCAACCTAATAAAATGGTTGTTCCACATAACTGGCTTGGTAATAAATTCTTAAAGTCTTAAGAACATCTAACAGCATACATTAGACGAAATGAGCTTTTAATATAAGGACAACCAACTCTAGCTCGGAATAGAATTACTGATTACAAAAACGGAAGCCAAGGTTAGCTGTTGAACAAACAGACCGTTTATCCGCCGGTCCTGATTTGCATGCCAGCTGATTTTCAGCATTCCAAAACGCGAGTGTGCTGGTCGGCGAACTGGCAGATTAGCAGTCCACACACGGCCTAACAACGGAGTGTCGTCCTGCCCAAGAGTCTGATACTGCTCAGTTGACCTGCCGGACAACATCAGCCATGCACGCCGCGACCCTCTCTACGCTCGTTATCCTAGGTAATACACCAGTTTATTGCTAGTCACACTTGTTTAGCATACTAGTGGCTTCTTGGCTACCAGTGCTCGTAGGTGCTCTTTACTCCTGTCCGGTAATGAAATCCTGTATACTGATTAATCTATATACGAATGCCTTAAATGATTTGGTTGGGGATAAGAGGGACGAAATTGGGGGTTTCGTAGTAATTATGGTGAAAGTTAAGGGAGAGGATCCGAAAGGAGCAGGAACAATTTGAAATAACCCACGTCATGGTGTATATCAAATTAAAGAGTTCTGTTGATAAAATCGAGTGCTATAAATTTCTCATCAATTTTTTTACCCCAAACAACCGTTATTTTGAAACAACGGATTTTGTGGTATTGGAATATTAAAGCGGAACATTAAAATACATATTTATTTCAAAATGGCATTAAAATCTGATTAAATGTACTGCTTTAGACCATCAAATCCACTTCGTTGGAAAAAAGTCTACCCCACCCATCCAAGGGACAAAACGTTTTGGTCGCAGACGCGTTTTACAGCGTTGGTGAGTTTTTGGCACACAATTGGGAAATCTGATCCATGCATTGTAGAAATGTTTATGCAATAAACCATTGATTGGTTGATTGACTTCCGGTATTCCAATTTTTATGGATAACGAACTTGACCGAGATATTAATTTTACAAAAGAACGCTTGTACCGAATTTAATGAGCATCAAACAAAAAATGCGAACTGTAGAGAGGATCCACATATTATGCCTATATACATATTGTACGTAAAAAAATGTAGCGTATAAAGTTTTGAAACATGCTGAAAACATGTTGAAGGGGTTAGACTCTGTACTCATTTCATGGTCCCGAATCTGGGTCCATGATGGCGTCATGAATATCTCATTTTTTCAAAGGAAATTTGCTAATAACAGGGGGTATGTAGATATTTAACTACCACCATCCTTTTTTCTGATATACAGGGTGTTCTGAAAAAAGGTGCCCATAAGTCAGGGCATGATTCCTCACATCAAAGAAGAAAAAAGTTCCAATTAACATAGGTTGCTTAGTTACCAAGTTATACAGGGTGAAAGATTTCGTCTGAATTTCATTACGGGTATTTGTTGGCTGTTAATTAAGATGTATAATTTAGCGTACGTTACGTAAAATGAACTGAAAAATTGACTAAAACCGTTTCCAGACCTGTAGCTACAGTAATTTTTAAGATATGTGACGAAATACGCGAAACTTGGTCTCGAAAAACAAGTTCCTTTAGGTTTGAAGCAGATTTACTATGTTAAATGTTCAATAAACACAAAATATTTTTTCATAGAACTTGTAGAAAATTAAATTTTGATGAGAAAGATGTAAAATAAGTCTTTAATAGACAAACGCAACCTTTAAAAAATAATCCTTAACAGAGCTTAACAGATTTTGTCTATTTTCCATGCGTTTTGTATGTAATTAAGGATTATTTTTTTAAAGGTTGCGTTTGTCTATTATAGACTTATTTTACATCTTTCTCTTCAAAATTAAATTTTCTACAAGTTCTGTAAAAAATATTTTGTGTTTATTGAACATTTTGATCTGCTTCAAATATTAAAGTTTCATGTATTTGTCTCATTCTTAAAAACTGTAGCTACAGGTCTGGAAAGTTCATTTACTAAAACAAATTGTACATCTTAATTCGTTTCCTTTCCCTTTCGGACCTAGAATATATATATTAATCCACCTCTCTTTGATGGTTTAGTTTTATCTTTAATCTTTGAATGTTCAATAGAACATTTCTAACATACATTAAAGAGTTGTTTCTGCCTATATACATAGTTTAAAAATATTAAATTAGGAATAGATCTTTTAGGTCTAAGCCATCCATTCATCCATTGAATACCTCCATTACTTCATTCCTAGTGTACAGTGACACTGACTTAACACCATGTAGTGGCACAGGTGATGGCATCAGGGGTCTCCCCCAAGTTGGACTTCACTTTCTTCAACTGCAGGTTGCGCATCTACAGACCATGTGAAGACAACACAGATCTCAAGTACTATTTATTTACCAAGTGAGTAAGTTACTGCTTCAATAAAATAATAATGTTTGGTTTTTAGTTTCATTTTGGAATATTGTAAGTCAGCCTAAATTTTTATGTATTTGATTAAATTTTGATTTTTTGTGTTGGATTGATTAATGCTCTCGACAACAGTACACTTAGTCCTGAAAACAACAATGATTCCAAAATGTATAGAGAAGATAAAGGCAAAATGGATAAGGATTTGAAATGTTCCCTGCAGGATTCGTTACATTTCAGCCTACCTATTAGTCTAATTGCTCTCTTTTGTAGCATAAAAATCCTTTGGACTTTTGTTTCAGAGCAACAACCCCTTAATCATAATCCGTAAGATAAATTAGGATGAATGATTCCATAATATACTATCATCAAAACATCTTGGCTGCAGTGGAAAGCCAACATTCAAATTTAATACCAGTTGTCTTAGAGAAAATAGTACTTTACACACTCTGCTACAGAGAAAACAACATGGTGATCCCAAGAGAGCTTTTCATCTATGAAAAAAAACTAAGAATTTAACATGGTCAGTCATTTGAAGAGAACATTGACATTGACGGTAGGATTATGAGTATTGTTGACTTGCACATGTGCTCTAATATTCAAAGTGAAATTAATAAAAAAGGTTTGAAAATTTTTTTTCAAATCAAGATTGCTTATATATTCTACACAACCGTTTGTTTTGTTAATAGCAAGCTATTTAATATTTTAAAGCTCTCTCCTTTAAAACTAAGTGTGTATCGTCGGCATATTTTATGATATTACAATTCCGTACAAGATAATTGTTGTCAATTTCTTTGCATTTATTAACATACAAAATAAATAATGCAGGACCAAGAATAGATCCTTGAGGTACTCCATAATTTAGATCCATTACATTTCATAATTTATTTTAGATTTGTACTTGATGGCTTATGTTACTCAAATAGGAAAAATATGTTTAAAAAAATCTAAAACACAGACAAGAATACGTGAAGTTACATTGATTGCAACGACGCCTACAAGTTTGTAACGCAGTTTTGGTTACTTACAGGAATAATTATGCTGTTCTTCTGGTCAGGAGCTCTTACTTTATTTGTTGTACTGTAGAATTATTTATAACGTTTAACAAACAATTAAAAGTATGATAGTAATGATGATAAGATGATAGCTTAGTGATAAGATGATATTTAATGTAGCCTGAAGAGGATAGTTAGCTATCGAAAGCGCTTGTACAAAATAAAAATGATTATACTAACCTAATATTCTTAAATTCATTACTCATTAAAACTAGACAATTGCGTATCTATCAAAAATTATTGTCACGTTAGTAAATTTAGTTTGGAAGGCAAATTTATATACAGTTTATTTTAAGTATATTAATCAAAGCTTGATTTTCAATAACTTTACAATGGTTTTCGTTCCAACACATTGCGTGCAGCGTTTATTGCTAGGCGCGGGTTAAAGAGGCGGCCCGCGAGGACCCGGCAACCCGGGCGGCCGCCCAGGGGCGCAAGGAGGGCGGTATTTTCGGGGGACGCTGGGTGCATACAGCTATAGAGGGAATTCTAAAAGATAGAAAAAGGGAAATACTTTTAGAGAATTAACGATACCCAGAACAAAAAATAAATTATATTTTATCAATTAACTTTGCGTAAGGGTGGACTGCAGCAATGCACAGTACATTTAGACTTGCAATTCGTCAATTTGTTGAGTAATTGCTATTGATTTGTGTAAATATGTCGGTGCCTGGAGGTTTATAGGGCAGGGCAATACTGTAACATGAGCTTTTCTAAACCAAGTAGGGCAAAATTTCAAAAAGGGCGGCTAAAAAGCAGCAACAAGAGGAGGCCGTTTCTAAAAGAATCCTCAAAATATTAACGTTTTTTTTTTACATTGCCTAGTGCTAGTCAAAAGGTTCCCATAAACATTTTATATAACAAATAATGCTTTCTATTCATAGACATGTTACTGGTAATGTAGTCAGTTATAGCGAATTCACACTAGGGGGAAAACACTTTAAAATACGTTATTTTGCTTTAAAATTTCAAAAATTTTCCGGGGGGCCCGGATTTTACCTTTGGCTTGGGAATCCTCTCCAGACCTACCGAGGGGGCGCTGCCCGAGGGCGCATGAATGCTCGAGCCGCTCCTGGCTGGTTGTAAAATAATACGATTGTACTGTTTGGTATTTTAGAGAAAACCGTCCACCACAAGTACTGAACAATTCCTACGTAGAGCTCCCGGAGTGGTACGACGCCTCCCTCCCTCTCAAAGTGGTCATCCATGGGTTTGCTGGGCAAGTTCTGACCGATCCGACTTCTGATGTCAGGAAAGGTAACATTTGTTTACGTAATTTATTGCCCATTATTCTTCTTCTTTTTTTTCAAGGCAACCTCCGATTTTTTAGGTTGTTTAAACCATTTTCCAAACGTTTGGCTATCACTCAACAATATATCCAGAACGGAACTCACGTTTTAACGTACTCTGTGTGACAAGAAAAATGCTTCTTCAAGAAATATAGCAGAATCCAACATTGTTTGTATAACGAAGATCTAAGGCTTCCGGTTTACACCGCGCACAGTTGAAATAGACGTTTCAGACGGCTCAGCCAGTCAACCAGCTACTGAGGATTACCAAAACTCCCTGACTCTTCCCTGTTTGATCAGTGATTGTTGTAGAGTACGTGAAGGCCGGTGGTCGCAATGTGCTAGCAGTGGACTGGGGTCGCTTGGCACTCCTCCCTTGCTACCCCACAGCCACCATCAACACCCTGGAGGTAGGGCGGTGTCTAGCTCAGCTGCTGTACAAGCTGTCTCCTATACACCCTCCTGAACGTGTTCACCTCATCGGCTTCAGTCTCGGGGCCCACATTGCAGCTTACACCAGCAACTACTTGCAGATCCTCTCGGGCCGCCCGGTCGGCAGAATCACAGGTACAGTGAAATTATTCCTCGTGATGACTATATTCTTCGGAATTGTTTTTGGTTTCTTAAACCGTTAAAATCACAGATAGAAGTTTGATTCAAGTAGGTTTAGTTTGGAAATTGTATCCTAACACTGATTTCGCTGAATAAGAGCAACCATATACTTAGTTGCCTAACTGATGGGCTGCGGCAAAGGGCGCAAAAAGAAAAGAGAGGAGTGGATGGTGATCACTGATTTTACACACCGAAATGGCGGTAGTGCCAAAGAACTACAGTATTATAATAATGACTGTAAGTTTCTCAGATTTCTCAAATAATGTCTAACGTAAAACTAGTCATTAGAAAAATGTTAATATATATCCTTGATGTGCCCAGTTACGACTAAAATCTGAGCATTATGGACGGTGAAACACCCAAACTGTCTAATTTGTAATGGGAGTTCCATTCATAAATTGAGTTTGATATATTATTGCCTACATTTTCCATCGTTTTTGAACAAAAAAGAACACGACAATTGGTTATCTGCAATATGACCCCATCTTCCAGTAAAAACTAGTCTAAAACATAACTGAATAGTAAATACTACAAAATGAGCTCGTCTAACGTAATCAGTGTTAGCTCACCAGTAAAACATAGCACCCCGGTTAGTAACCCCCTTACCTCCCTTCCTGGTTACGCCTATTGCGAAAAATACCTCTGCAACACCATTGCCGCAACACAAAACAATGGCCAATTCTTGGGAGATTATAGATTAAGTTACGGCTGCCTGTTATTGACCACTTAACCTTCACCTACCCAGTAAATGTGTCTTGGTTAGTAGGACAGGATCGCATTTCTGATGTGAAGCGGAATGGTGTTCAGATGAGAGAGGGAGAAGGTCAACTGATACTATCCTACAGAATACTGATAAAGCTCTCGACCCTACCGCTGCAAATAATTATCAACCATACAGTCAAATAAATAAACACATACAGATAAAAACAAGGCACTAAGCGTTAATAATATAGATCAGCCACAAATCAAACCTCAAGATTGGACAACTGTGTTTTGCACAAGTCTAAAGAGTTATAGTACGATAGGTTCTATACCATTGACTTTTTATACAGAGTGAGTTATAAAAGCCCCCTTAACTTTTGAAAAAGGCAATATTTTTAAACGCTTTAGGGAATGTTTGTATATGATTCTGACATTTGTTTTGACGTATGTACTTTGCGTCACCTACCCCCCACCCAAAATCCGGGAGGGAGGCACCTCAATTTTTTTAAATACAAACCCTCTCCTCTTGTGACACCTTAAATTCTTAAAGATAGGGAATTTCAACACAAATTCAACGATGCTAAGAAAGTTCTTTTATCTTGACTTTTTTCTAATAGTTATTTAAAGATTATAATCAATCGAGACCACATTTCACATACAATTTTTTGAATGACACTTTTTTTCTTGAAAATCTTTGGAGGAAACATTACAACCCTATATCATACCCCATAGAGTATTTTGGAGAAGAATTTGTCATAAAAAATTTTTAGGTGAAATGTAGCATTTTAAACTTGATTTTTTGTAATCTTTAAATGAGTATTACAAAAAAACAAGTTGAAAAAGGTTTTCTATACGTCCTTGAATTTGTATTGAAATTCCCTTTCTTTTGAGGTGTCACAAGAGGGAATTTGTATTTTAAACATTTGGGGGCCTTCCCCCCTCACAGGTTTTTGGGTAGGGGTGGGTGACGCAAATATGTCAAAACAAACTTTAGAACTATATAAAAACATTCCTTAAAGGAGTTTTAAAAATATTTTATTTTTTCAATAGTTAAGGAACGTAGGACGGAATTAAATACATAATTATGTTAAATACCTAAAGATTTAAAGTCAATGGTATATACCCACACATTTCACACAATGTAATTTATGGTTCAAGGATTGGACCCCGCACTGCCCTTCTTTGCAACACTGAAAGACTCTTGGAAACTGGACAAGGATGACGCTGACTTTGTTGATATCATTCACACCAACACTGGTCTTTTTGGCAAAATTGAACCAACGGGACATGTAGATTTTTACTTCAATGAAGGCAGCCTTCAACCGTCGTGTACAGAACACAAAAGTAAGTACAGTATAATTATAATCTAGTTCTTCCGGTTGACATTGCGTCCAAACTTCATAATTAGGTTGAGATATTTCGGCCTCACTGTGGAGTACCATTTTCAGTCACTGATTGGCTGGGAGTTTCAGCAGAAAAATAGTGCAATTGAAAATTGCTTGATGACTAAGCGATAGTAAAACATTTTTTTTGAAATATAAAGGTAAAGTAAGAAATATCCATGGTAATACTTGACTTCACCTATGACTGCTCCGTAGATCCACCTCTATGCAGTCACATGTTGGCTAACACCTACTTCGCAGAATCCATCACATCTCCGATTGGTTTCTGGGGAACGTATTGTCCGAGTTACTTCCAGTACTACTTAGGATGGTGTCCTCTAATCGACAGGCAAAGTCTGGCAGCTCCTTCTAGATTACTTCTGGGAGAGCACGTTTTATACGGGTAACTTTTTGTACTTTTTACTGTCTGCGCCAATGGCATGTTTAATTTGTTACTTAACTTAGGGTTTGTGGGGATCACAAAACGCTTTTAAGGAAAGCGGTTGAATAATTAATATAAGTAACATGCAGTACATTTCTATTGCATTACTCATACAAACAAGCACAACCAATCTCAAGAAGGAACTGGTTTACTTTTATTATTGTTACTGAGAAGGCCTGTTATTTGGAGAATATTTTTTTTTTTTTTTTTGGTGAGGTGATTTTCAAAATGGTCTTAACCTACCATAATACAAAAACCCAACTTAATGGTCAAGAAGCTTTGCCTCAGTACAAAGTTAACTACATCTGCAATTTTAATGGAGTTGAGTATCCGGAGTTAAGACAACAAAACATTACATCCAAACCAACTAAAAAAGTGTTTTTTGTTTGGCAAAGTTTACCTGAAGTCTTATCCCCACTTCAGGTAAACAAGAATCTAATACAATGATCATTATAAAATAGGAATTATGATCTTCATTGTAAAGTAGAGCAAAATACATCAAACAACCCACAATCAGTATATTTTAAAGGAATAACCGTATGTGAACATAATCCCAATAAAACATAGCTTAATTTATGAACTTAACAACATCGTTTTAAAATTACCAACTGATAATTTTCTATAAAAACGGTTTTAATCAAAGGTGTTTTAATGTTATAAATTTATTTCATTGTTTCATAAACATGGGGTTTCTTGTACATTGATTTAACTATAAATTAATGGTCAAATTATTTATGTTAATTATTAAATAATTAACTAGTTATTAAATACTGTGTATCTTCCGAATTGACTCAAAACTTTTGTTTCTTCCAGGGCAAGAGGAATCTTTGTTGTGAAGACTGGATTGAGTTCTCCCTTTGCACTTGGCTGATGAAGATTGCAAATTAGTTATACTGGTTTTAGTAAATAAATAACATAATCAAAATACAGAACAGTAAATATTTTTTTGTAATTCTGCTCTAAAAGCAGCTGCTTTAGGCACATGTATTGATGTGCTAAAGTGTAACCTTTAAACCCAGGTAAATAAAGGATTGTTTTGATGATCTTTTTCTCCCTAGGGAATAAAGATCATACGTACCTTGTAATAAATTGAATAAATGAAAGTCTATGATTGTTTTTAACTTGTAATTTAATAATTTTAATGCCTTATTTGCTGTTTTAATCCCGTTAGTTACCCTAGTGTCAGTCAGTTTTCCTTTTTCTGTAAACTTTCATTCTTTTGGAAAAAAGCTATACTAAAAATGTGGTATAAGCAACGCTTACAGGTATAGGGTTGAGTGTGTTGATTTTTTACGTAGTACTACTTTTTTAGGATTAGAAGATTTAGGTTTACTTAACAACGAGAGGAGTTTTCATTCATCTCCAAACATCGTGCAGTTTTTTAACACAATAACCGGTAGAAAAGACCATTGATTTACTAAGTTAATATATAATAACACCAACATAGTGAATTTTCAACGATTAGTAAACCTTGAATATCACAGAATTCCGGACATTAATTCTTGTTATCAACCAATCAAACTTTACATAATGTTAGACCCTGCATCAATTAGTTTAAAGAGAAAGTTGTTTTGAATCAATGACTACTGGCCATCTTTGATTATAGATATGAATCCTGAATCTAAAGAAAACCAGTTCAAGAGAAAGTGTATAACACATTTCTGTCTTTATAATGAGATGAGTTTTTAGCTTTGGTGGATGTGTGAAGGAAGGACATGAAAAAAGAACTGTTTTTATTCAAGAAAGTGAGAATAAACCGTCTTGGTCTGGTTTTATTTTAGAGGGAGTTTTACAAATCCTCCTCTAAAACCAAATATAGATTTTTATGGCAGAAGTTGTAAGGTTCTAAATAAAAATTATGTTGAGAAACATTAAGAATTTAATGTTTTGCAGCCAAGACATTTTGAAAATGGCTTATTATGGCATTATACATCCCCATATTTCCTACGGATTGTGTTTATGGGAAAACTGCTCTGAAACAAAATCCTTGTACTTCAAAAGAATTAAGGCAATAAGAATAATAGCCAGGCTAAATTATCAAGATTCCTGCAAAGAATCAGTCAAATCATTAGCAATATTGCCATTATTATCTCTCTATGTATTAGAAACGGTATTATTTTTTGTGCCAAAATATTCTTTCGTTGAACAGAACAATGTATACGAGTACAACACCAGAAACCAATAGATTCAGCCAACCTACCACAGACTTCAGATTTGTAACAGGATTTTTATGGAAGCTGGTAGGCAACTGTATAATAAATTACCCACTAACATCTTCTATAATATAAAAATGAATCGCAAAATGTGTTGGTAAGCGCATACCTCAACAACGCCTAGACCAATTTGGCCAAATTTTTTTTTAAATGTTCGTTGTAGTACAAGGATGGTTTTTACAGCGAGAAAAAATCGAATAATTGCCGGAAAACCCCTTAAAACAGCCCTTTTCTTTTTCCCCTACAAACGTTTTCTAACTAAAACGTAGTCAATTTGAGTTGTATTGCTATTTGTTGCCAGCTGATATCCCTATTTTACAGACATAAAACATATGTACGGCTTGAAGGACTTCAAGTCAAATCAAATAAAGAAAAAAAACAAAAACAATTTAAAACCGATATTAAAAAGTACTTGCTTCAAAATTCATGTTATAAATTACGAAAGTTTCTGGACGACTAAATTATTGTTTGAATACATGCCAATTTGTAAAGCTTTATTTCTATTTGAGTCTTACCAGTGGTATTAGAGGTTTTGAATGTTATGTTTTTATTTTAATGTCAAAGAAACAATTTTTAATGTACAATTTGACAATAAACCATTATTACATAAATTTTTATGGCTGAAGTTGTAAGGTTCTAAATAAAAATTATGTTGAGAAACATTACATCTTAATAATATAATACATAGTTTTAGAAAAATCCTCAACAGTAAATTATCCCGTCTCAACCAAAGAATATTTACGACAATGGGAAGTCACAAGAATAAAACTTCACAACCCTGTGTTACCATGCTTTTACTGTAAATGCAAACTATTTGCACTTCTAATTTACCTTTTGCACTCCTTCTAATCTACCTCCAATGAAAACATGCAGTAGACTCAACATAATATATAAATCTAACAATAACAGGGACAAAGGGTGTTAACATGAATCAAAGCAATCATCAAATTGTTGACCACCTGCACAGCAGCTAACTTGCTAGGACAAAAGAAGCTGAACAAGTGCCAAACACCTGTTTCCTTCTTGGATTTAAACAGCTGATTGGTGATTAAGTGTTGAAGAATGCCACACTAGAATGTGAGTAACAGTAGCAGGTCTTGCTCTTACTGAGACTGGCATTCTGTGACCTACTTCGGAGCAAGGAGCATGTACCTGCACTGCCACTTATCTACACTTGAGTGCTACATGAATATTACTTGATTTAATGTAAGTACAATAGTGTTATGTTGGTATTTTATGATACTTAATTAAATATATGAATTCATTTGTTTAAATAATGTGTGGAATTAATTATATAAAGCGCTAAAATCATTTAATTTGTGTTTTTTAGATTAAGTAGTATTTTTTTTAACTGTGACTAAAAACTGTTTGTAGTTTGATTTTGTACCTAACTAAATAATCATGTATTAAAATTAAATAATCTTTAAAATAGGAAGAGCTCCCATCATCTACTTTTTTTAACTGCTGAATCTTCAACTGATTGTTTATGTTAGATTATAAAATACAATGATTTACTACTTTAGTACTTTTTATTTTATTATAGTCATCGTAAAATATTTAACCACATAGCAGAACCTCGATTATCTGGATTAATAGGAGTCAAACAAGTAATGGACGTTGGGGAATAAACTTAAAACCAGCATGAAAAAACACACATTAAACAGGCTCTCAAATATAGTCTTTACTTGAAATTAATATTTGAAACCTTGTAAATCAAATTCCCATTAGTAAAACTTGTAATTCGGCTTAGCAGAAACAGTTCAAATGGCAAAGTTTGGATAAAAGAGGCTCATTTGTAATATTTTAAAATATTTCAAATTAAATGCAACTTTATTATTTTACAACTGATAATAGAAACATTAAAATAAAAATATAACTTTTAAATTATAAACTACTGTAATTCTTTCTTTAGTGATGGTTAATTATGTATTCATGAGTATACTACTGTACTAAGATTTTCACAAGCATTGTTATCTTGCTGGCATTCTTAACAGATGGTTGATATTGAAACCATAATATCGCAGCGCTCTGAGAGAAAGATACTGTCATAAGAATGTCAATAAACACCAACAGTGCATAGTTTTATACACCATTTCATCAGTAACCACACACAAAAACCATTGAAAATCCTCCAATGTTTTTCATGAGGGCACTGTGAATAATTTTCTTTCAGGTGCGCAGACAAAATATGTTATGATTTAAATCATTAATGACCATGACGATCACCTGGGTCAATTCAATGATTTGAGTCCAAGGCCGGTGTTCACATTGAATCAACAACATGGACAGCATGTGCTTCTTGTTTGTCGCTATATTTATAAACCTTCTTTTTCTGAGTAAGTACACTTTTTAGTTTGAAAACTCAACATGATAAAATATAAAAATCAAACCTTTTTGATTAGTTTTAAGTTTAATTCATTATAAAGGGCATAGTATTTGTTCAATTTTTCTTACATAATTTAAAATGTGGAGGTTTTTTAAAACTACGTTAGTGTTGGATAAATGATGATACGGATATAATTTAACTTATATTGATTACGCTATGTCAGTGTATAATATCTTGGCCTTGATCAACATGGTGTTTATTTTTAGAAAAGTTTCCATTTTTGTTAATAATTCTTCTTAATTTATTATTGGACATAAGAAATAATTAATAAAAATAAATTATTTCAAAACTCAATAAACCAATACAAATACATTAAAGTTGTAGTCAATAGGAAATTTGTGTTATTTTAATTTGATAGAGTATTGCTATTTAACCACATAGCAGAATCTCGTTTATCTGGATTGACAGGAGTCAGACACGTAATGGACGTTGGGGAATAAACTTAAAACCAGCATGAAAAAACACACATTATACAGGTTTTATTGGGTAGGATTGTATTAAGATGTTTGTCATGTATAGCAAAATAAATGAACTGTTGAGTTACATTTGGTAATAAAAAAAAGCCTTCATTATTAGTAATCTGGATCACTAGATGTCAAACTAAACCCCCCGGTACAAGAGTTAGCAGTTGAGGAGTAACAACTAAAATTCTACAAGTATCGTGCCTCAAAGGCTCAAACACTAGTCAAATTTTGTAAGTTTCAATATAAAGTGAATGTCTAATCTAGTTGAAAACCATTGTTAGCTGACCCCCCAAAACATTCAAGAAAAAAAGGATTTAAGAGCCCCTTGGAATGATAACACTTAAAAGAGGTGAAAAAACTAAGTTTGTCTAATTAACGAAACGAAGTTAGGACTACAAAGTCCTCTCTACCACTCTACCTCGACCTTTGCCTAGCGTTACCGTATAGTCACGTTACAAATGTAAGTGGTGACTGCAGGGATCGAACCCACGCTAGCGGAGTGATCAGCTCCGGAGTCGCGCACAATTCCAACCAGCCACGGGTCCGCTAAAAATTTGAATTATTTGCCAAGTAAATTCTTTACTACAATTTTAAGAAGACTAAAGAAATTGTCTATTTTATAACAGCATTGCAGTTTTACTCGTATTTGTTGTTTTACTTGCAGTAAATAATTGTACGCTTATATTTTGTAACAAAGTGCAGTCGTATAGTAAATCGCAAGTGCTGATCCTGGGGCCCACCGCCTGACAGTCTGTAGTCGTAGCACATACTTTGCCTCCTTTATCTCAAATTATGTATCATTATCTGTGCTCACTTAAAATAAAATAAAGAAAATATGAACGCTTATCAGTTTAAGCATTGTCTCACACAGTCAGTAGCTGAGCAGCACTCATGTTGATTTTGTAATTAAATAAAGACATTAAAATAATTCACAATGTTGTTTTAGTTCATTTGTGTACAATAATTTTGCTGAAAGCCAAAATGTAAAATTTTGCAGATGAGTATTCATGCAGAAAAATAAAAGTGGGGCCCTGTGTTTTGGTGCTTGAAGATGGTTTGGACTGCCCGGATCCTAATTATATGAAAATATATTTATTCACAAGGTAAATTTACTTCACCATCTTCAGACCTAAGGGCATGTCATCATATCAGGCTAGTGTGTAACTTCTTTTGATTTTTGAAGAAATAAACAGAACTGTATTTTTTTATAAACAAACTAATGCAAAAATGTAACTGGCAAATTTAAATGATTGATTTTATTCCGAAAGACAAAAAAATAGGTAAACAGTCACAAACATAGAGGTTTAAGAAATTGTGTGATTTTTCAACTTGAACACTAAAACCTAAAATGTATTTGCCAGTAAATTGTAAGTTTCACTGTAATTATTTATAATACGGCCTGTAAGTAGAATCATATTAATAATTTTCATGATTTACATGACTATGAATATTGTACCTCGATATTACCTATGTATTGTACAACTAGGTTGACTATTTTCTTCCTTTCTTATTAATCACTTTTCCATTATTTTATTCAAAACACTCTTCACAGTGTTTCACTTATTCACCTTTAATACTCCCAAAAAGTAGCCAGACTCAAATAAATTTTTAGATATAAGAAAAGTTTGTTAACACTAAGTAAAAAAGCTTCATTCCAAAAACATTTTAAAAATTAAAAGTACCAACTGCAATGGTTTGTTTGAAGATAAATTTACTTCTATTTTAGAAAAAACGAAGATGACGGCCAGTATGTTGAGTTTACTGGGAACTCAGAGAATATCACATCCTCTAACTTCAACCCTGAACATCCTAATAAAATCATAATCCATGGATATGGGGCTAATATGTTCATAGATGTCTTGAGAAACATTACCAAAGGTATGTTCAGTTTTTTCAAGGATTAAAACTTACTGTTGAAATGAAGAAATCTGATTTTTGGTCAGTGCATTTTGAACTCTGAACTTAATCTAAACTAAATTACCTTACGTCCAAATTTAGTTGATTTCTGGTGAAACAGTTTTGCTAGTGAATGTAAATATAATTTTATATGGTATGTATGTGTCTTAAGTGTCCAAATTTTTGTGACAACTGATATAATTTTTAAGTTTGCCTTCTTTGGAGCTATTTTATATGGGTTTTCCATAAAGCATTTGGTTCTTTTTGTAAACTTCATTTTAAAATCAAAGTATTTTTTAAAGAAATTTAAACATTTACAATTGTATAACCACAGAGGAGCAGATAGTATGTAACATTTATGATTAAATTATTGCCAAAGAAGAAGAGATAAACCGCCAAACAAAATTTTCTCTTTGGATAATTTAGTCAACAAGACTTAGCCCCTCCCCAATTTTTATTTTAACTTGTAACTAGATTTAAAAATACTTTAAAAATGCAATTTTTTGTAGCATACTTGAATGAGCAGGAAGTTAACATATGGATGGTGAACTACCCGAAGCTTGTGGAGGGCGCTTTGTGTTATCCGTTTGCGGTTAACAACATCCAGTTTGTGGGACACTGCCTGGCCCGACTGGTGACTACCTTGCGTAAACATGCCGGCCCTTCTACACAAGTTCATGCCATAGGGTTCAGTCTCGGTGCTCACGTTACCAACTACATGGCCAACAAGCTGGGCAAATTCATGCTTGATAGAATTACTGGTAAGAACTCTACAGTTAGCTGTGATGTTAAATTGAATTGAATAGTGAAGATTGCTCAAAATACATTCTACTGGAGCCACCCTTTAAGCATTTCTAGCTGTATGATCATTTAAAAATACTTGGGACTAGGTAAGATATGTAAAGTTCCTTGGGTTTTATAGCATCTAGGTCAAGTTTGAAGCAATTTCAGTAAAAGCTAACTCCTGATAATCTTTAAGTCATTCAGCATTTTGCAAAAATAGAACAAATTGCTTTCCAAGATTCCTTGTCATATTTAGAATTATGAATGTTAAATGTGCTGGATTAGCAAGCACTATTGTACTTTTAGGCGTTTAAGGACTCTATCTTGACATTTATAACCGATATCTCGTTGACATCCAGGTTTGAAGGCATATACGATGTTGCTTTGACCAGTATACTAAAACCATTAAATTTTAGCCTTTACAGAGTAAGTCTAACATTAACCTATATGAACATCGCAAACTTCTCAAGAAAGTATTTCCTTGATATTCTTAACGCAAAGGCTCAAGTGGCAGGAGTCATCACTACTTTCTAGGCTTCCCATATCATACCGTGTCAGAAGACTATCTCCAATCTTTTTTATAATACCGGATCCTAGAATTTAGTGGTTTTCAAGATATGTTCTGCTAGGTTTGGACCCAGCTGGTCCCTTGTTCACCTCTCGCAGTGCTCAGCACAGGCTGGATGCTAGTGATGCTAAGTTTGTGGATGTGGTACACACCAACGCTCTGCTCCAAGGCATCGTTGATCGCAGCGGCCATGTTGACTTCTACATGAACGGCGGAGTCTCTCAACCTGGCTGCCAAGAGGAGACCAGTATGTTGGTTAACATCATTGTCTTGAATTAGAGGAAGACAAGTATAGTATCTTTATGAATTTGTCTACAGACTTTTTCTAAACATTTAAATAATCACATGTGTTACAAGCCATTAAATGTTTATTCTATTGTTGTTATACGTTTACATGATACGACAACAAGATAAATCACTTCTCGCTAAAAATACGCTTGTTCACACGTATTTTAATAGATAGAAATCTTTTGATTCTAAAGCAATGATCTATTATTATTTATGATTCAAATCAAAAGTTTGAGACAGCTAGCTTAAGAGCAAGCTCCTTAAATCTCTGATTCAAACGTAACAAGGTTACATTTTATAGTAAATTTCACTACGGTATCTTTTAGTCACTTATTACGTTAAACAGCTTCACTGAAAGTATTTACTTCATTATTTTTTTAGAATGAGTTAATTTATCTATAGTACGAGTAAAACCTGTATTTTTTTAGATCCTTTGCATTGTGACCACCACAGAGCTCCAGCATACTTTGCTGAATCAATTCGTTCCAGTATTGAGTTTCTAGGCTGGAAGTGTGATAACTATGGGCAATATCTCCGTGGCGAGTGCAAACCCAAACTGCAAATGGTGCCAATGGGAGACAAATGTCCTACCAGGTATACTTTAAATGTAATTCTTGCCATATATTAGTGTGTAATACTCCTAGAGGGTTTTTTTAGGTAAATATAGAATGAGTGGTGAGTGTGATGAGTGTTTTGATGGATGATGAAATGTAGTCTTGTCACAAACTAGGGATATTCCTTTGATTGG
Organism: Matsumurasca onukii; assembly: GCA_018831715.1. Classification (NCBI taxonomy): domain Eukaryota; kingdom Metazoa; phylum Arthropoda; class Insecta; order Hemiptera; family Cicadellidae; genus Matsumurasca; species Matsumurasca onukii. Next base: position 20,239,132 of record CM032061.1, read on the forward strand.
GTCATTAATTAATAGCCAAATGACCAATAGAATAGACCAACGGTTTAGCGTTACTTCCGAACCAAGGGGAGAGGCCATCATGGAAAAGTTGTTACTGCAGTGCCGGGACTAGAACCTGAACCCATTAGGTGTGAAGCTTCAAGCTTGCACTATACCACTGAGCTAAGGCCACCCGACTTGATAAAAACTTAAACCAAAACTACTACTGCATGACAAATTTCTAAATCAACCGAAAAATCATTTAAGACGGTTAATACACTATTTCACACATCAACTGAATTAAGTGAAATGAAATGTTTCAGGAGCAGAGGTTTTTACGTGGCTTACACCGCATCAGAAGAACCATTTGCTTTAGGAAATTGGACTGAGGAAAGTTACCAGAAGAGAGCTCCAAAAACTAGTTTTACTAAATTACCTCACAATGTAACTGAAAGTATGATAATGAAAGCAGAGGAAAAACTAATAGAAAATGTTGTTTTACAAGTTAAATAATTTTATACACTGTGAAAACTATAATGTCCTTAGTTATTTGATTATTCGAGTCCTAGTATTACAGTTTTAAGTTTTGTATCAGAACATATCATTGCCAAAAATTTCTTGTAAATAAATTTGCAGACTTACAAGAAGTTATACCGATATATTCGTCAAAACCGGTCCAAGAATGAAAAAAAAGCAGATACCGTTGGCCACTACTTCTCATATTGCATAGTAAAGTCCACTAGTTAAGGCCTCGATTAGGCCAAGAAAAATCAATATTTAAATATATCTATTGCATATTTATTATTTCACTCTTTATTTATTTAGATATCGAACGTAAAAACTTGATAGGCATAAAATTGTAAAGAAAGGATATAAAGGTAAAGTTTGTCTTGTTTAAAAAGGCGAAGTTAGGACTACAAAGTTGTCTCTACAAATGCCTGCGGAAAAGGTCTTGGAATTGCGGGATAGGAAACCCAGCAGCAAAATTGTGTATTAAGTGCTACAGAAATGCACTATGAAAAGGCCTTTTAAAATACTTTTATATGTTAGTCAAATACTGATTAGTTGATAGTTTCGTCTTCTAAGAACAGCAGGACAAGATATTATGTATAATTGTTGATTTTTCATACCACCCAAGGATGTGACATCCAGTAGGGATGGATGTTTTTGTGGGTGTATGAGATTTTTTCTCTATCATTGCAGCCTACAACAGCACTTCCGTGGGTTTAGCTTTTAAACTTCTATTGTGCGGATAGAATGGAATTCCAAATTTTAAACCCTGCCGGTGGTGTAATGAGCTGGTATTGACGGATAAAAATTCTCATACAACAAGAACGTGAGCCATCAATCCTTATAGCATCCCACATCTATGGGTGGTTCACTGGTTTGAAATATAAATTATGTAATACTAAATAAGGTAAGCAAATGTGTACAAATATTCTAATTTTATGACAAATTGATTTGTTATAAAAAAATATATATTTTCAAACAATTAGCTTGTGGGGTGTTTGAGATGTGCCTAAACTAGGAAAGTAAGCCTATAGACGAACTTGCCTCGTGCTGAAGTACTATCCCCTTTCTCAATCCTAGCTCCTAAAACTAATTATCACAGCCATTTTAATTGTATTAACCCGTAAAGCGAATAAAGCCCCAAAATGCCAGACTTAAATATTGATACATAATAATTTAATAATGAACAAAATCTCAGCGCTTGCATTCTATTGGCCAGTGCTCACATTATGATTTTAGAACATATTTGATTCCCCATATTCTCTTCCCCAGGCATTCTAAGCCCAGCGAACACAGTTTTGCACCTAGACGGCTTTGTGACCTAGGCAATGTATTGGAGTGGGGAGAGGCGCACACGACACGACTGGGTTTCGACGATCTCAAACCAGTCACTCACTACCGTGGGACCGCAATTACAGTCTTTAGTTGCACGAAAACACAAGTGATCTTGCCGGTTTCTTCCTCGTACATCTTCTGCCAGTATATTATAAATCTCATCATGGCCTCATGGGTGATCAAGCTGGGACATGAAGCTTGTTGAAGCAGTGGAGAAGCATGAAGTTTTGTATATCAGTATAATGTTATATATTAGTTATATATTATGTAACTATAAACTCCCAGGATATTCAAGGAAAGATGTTGCAGAGAAAGCATGGAAAGAGGTGTTGTTGAATCTATTTGCTAGATAAGCAAACATATTACGCATATTTTTATTTAACTGTGAAAACTGGAGGAAAAAGGCTTTTCATTGGGAAAGTGCAATGCAGTTTTGTCTACCATTCATAAAACAATGATTAATTTTCTCAACGGGAAATTCGCCCACACCACCCAGCACAACCCAGCCGTCAATTGATGATACTGAAGGTTCTAAAACCCAGCGCAGGTTGAATGAAGATCCCAGCCAATTAGAAGATGAATTGACAAATGTACCACAAGATTCACCATCAATGTCTCGCTCAAGTTTGGATGAGTTTGGATCAAACTGCAACACCTTCTCTAAGTTCATCATCAAACGGGCCTTCCCAAGTCGCAAAGAAAAATCACAAAAGCTCAGCATCTGGGTCTGATCAATCAGTAGTTGAATACTTTAAAAGGCTAAGTTCTTGTCAAACGTCACAGCTGATACTATAGCAATCAGAAGGTTGATGGACAACAGTGTTTATCCACAATAAACTATAGTTTTCAATAAACCATAGTTATCCATAATAAACAATATTTTTGCAAAATACTATGTATTTATTTATTTTATTCTGCTGAGCTTGATACCAGCATTAAAATATTTGAGTGATTCACATATTAAAACGTGATTTAAACGATAGGTTTAAAAATCATTGATGACATTTCAGAGTTGGAACACCATCAACAGTCGCCAAGTCAACAAGTCGCCATAAAATTTTTTAAATGCATATTGCAGATTTGTATGGTGCCTTTCATAATTGTCTTATAGTATCAACAAGTGAACAGGTTCACTAAACAACACTAACATGTACCGCACTAAATAATAATCATCAACACTTCACTTACTTATTGCACCACAAGCGCAACTGAATTACAACAAGAACTTTCCTAGTTACTGTTGTGTGCGGACAGAAGTTTTGTTTCAGTGGCAATCTGGTTTCATACGCAACTTGTTTCGAACTGTAGTCACAAAAGAATCGCTCCTTGTGTGCTGAGCCTAAGCGATTAGTTATTCATGGCCCCTAAATACAAAACCTACTTTCTAAGACTTATGGCCATTTCTGAAGAAGCTCCTGGTCAGGGGTGGACAGAAAATGTTGCTAGACTCGAGGCTGGTGACATTGAAACACTGCAAAGTTATGACGTCGTAGCTTCTGATTGGGCAATGCTTCCCATTTGTATAGCGTTTGAAATACTATTGTACATATTGTGGTAATACCACAAGCTGTTTCTCAAAAACTACTTTTATTTTATCACACTTCTGAAATTGTGTAACTATTAGTGAATCTATTAATGCTTTAAGTGTACATTACCGGGGATATTAAGTATCACAAGACAAGATCGGACTGTCAGGATTGGTACGTTAACGCTTTTACAGCAATCAATATGTTAAAACTTAAAGTTGGTATTTTAGTGTGTGTTAATTGCAGCAAAGTGCCCATAGACACCCGACACAGTGATCCAGTTCAGCAGGTTGGTATAAAATAAGTGCTTCAAGTTTAAAATCATTATATTTATTTGTTATTATAAACTACAATATTTAATTTCAAAGTTAGATTATTTCTTTACACCACTTTTAAAATATAAAGTAGTATGTTATTGCTTATAAGAGGACTGATTTTTAATTTTGCAAAAAATTCATAACAATAAAAACCTTCCAAAGAAATAATTTTACAAATGTTATTGATTTCTATTATATACATAAAGTCGCATATATCCTGAATGAAACTGTTGGGCACTGGTGAATATTATCACATGTTACCGAAAAAAGATATATGGGATAATGTATTTACAATACACTGATATTTTATCATTTAAGCTAAGGTAGTACACAAAAGATTATAATTAAACTTACAAATTCATCTATTTCAACAATATACCCTCATGTATAGCACTGGGCAATTGTGACTACAGCATCACTCTCATACTGGTCCTCTCTGGAAAAGAAAATTATAACAGTGTATTAGTAAACTTTTAAAGTTTAACTAAAATTATTGAGCAAAATTAAAATAAAAAATTTATCTAGAGGAGGCCAAAACTTTCAATTATGTCAAATAGTATTTAAATTTACCCTTAATTACAATGTGCATGTTTTGAACCCATTCTTTACAGGAATAAAGTAGTCTTACTTTGCTTTGAGACATCGACCACTCTTAAAGGGTATTTTAAGGTGAATATACCCCGTCCCGTCTTCAGGGATTGGTCTAGTCATACAATTTTTAATTCCTTGTAAAATTTAATATCCAAAAGACATTAGACAAAGCACTGTTTGAATGATAATCCAGGAACACACGAAACTAATAAAACAACCACATAATCTAAAATATTAAGAGCTTATGTGTTAGCAGAAAATAATTGATTGACGCCAGAAGGACTGTTCCAAAATTTTTTGGTGAGTTCTTGGCAAGCCAAAATTTTAAGAAGGGAACTTTAAATTTGATTGCAACAGTGTGTTCTTAAAAGAGTTGTATCACCAAATTTATATAAACAAAAGTCTAAATTGATTAGTTTTTAAGTTGTGTAAAAAAATGTAAATATATCTATTTAATAAACTTTTTTATAAAAATGAATTTGGGTGCTTTACCGAATTTTTAAGGCCTTGGTCTAATGTTGCCTAACATCGGCTACTTTGGAATAGTTTCAAGCAATTCCATGTCTACAGTGTGATAAATAGTAACAGAGTAAAACCAACTACAGTACGATCTCACTAATCCGGCCCTACATCGGGATCGGAAGCGCCGGATTAGTGGAAGTTCACTAAAGAAGATTCAATTTGCCAGGAATAATATTTTTTATGTCAGAGGACAATTCACTACTCTTAAAGAATGCTTCAATTTCATTCTTATTCTTCCTTATGTGTGTGAACTTTTGATCTGCCGATGTAACTTATCATCACCTTCTAATCATTTTAAAATCACTTGCTTTTAATCTATGTCAAAGTACTAATCATTTTAAAATCACATGCTTTTAATCTATGTCAAAGTATAATGATTACGTTTTTGCGACATCTCACGGCCTGTACTGAACGGAAGCACCGATTAGCAATAAAGAACGCACGCTTTACAGACAAGTAAAGACTTGGAAACAGGACCTAAATGAAGCGGTCACAGTGCCGGATTACTGGACGTGTAGGAGTGGCGAACGGCCGGATTGCAGGGACTGTACTGTATATTGATTGATCACTTTCATATTTTCTAAACTTCGAATAAATGTGAACCTGATTTTGAAAGGGTTAAATGATGTGAAACAAAATGAATTATTTAAAGAACCAACTCACCTCCAGAAAGCGCATGTTTTCACTAACAAGGAATGCTAGTCTTTTGTGTAATTCTTCATTTTCAGTCCTCAAAGATAAAAGTCTGGTTTTATAAAACTCTAACATTTTTTGGTCTTGTTCAGACATATGTGATGCTTTCAATATGCTTGACTGAGTTTTCGGTAGTGGTTTTCTTCCTAAAGGCCCTCGCAACTTCTGATTTCAACGATATCGCTCTCTAGCTAGCCTTCTCTTTTCTTTGATTTGTTTAAAGTATGCTTTCCGCTTTAACTTTTCTTCTTCCGAATATTGTTTTCTTGGAGAAGAATCACTGTTAACATCAGCTTCTTTCTTGGCCTTTTGTGCATCCTCAGACTTTGCATCTAGCGTTGAATCCTTATAATCTTTAACCTCATCTTGTGTGGTGGTTGCTGGAGCTTGAGGCAACTCCGACATTTCAACATCAGCAACCGTCTCACTCGCCATGTTCTATAGCTCTGAAATCCAATTCTCATTATTAAACGTGGTTTTACCATATCACTGTACATATAAAATAAAAAAGGTATCCATCTAATGGTGTCGATCCAACCAGTTTCTTCATCAAAAATGTAACTTAACCATTTTTAAGCTGAAAATTTATTACCAAGTAACTGCAGCTGCACGTCAAACAAGCTCATACATTACCGGATTTACCGCACTATGATTGAAGCCACCTACCCTCATCCTTGCCATTTCTTGATTACAATACACCACCTATGGCCACAATACCAATTATGATGCTCACAAAGAGTTATGTGAACTATTAATTCTCCGGCTACCGTTACACCTTAAATAAATTACAAGCCTGACACTAGTCAGGTTTATCAAAAAATATCTAAGGGACAAAATACAAAGTTTAAAAGTAAACGTTTGTGTAAGTTTATACCACGATAGAAATAAAGGGTAGAAGCCCTACCGTGTTTAGGGAAGGCTCGTCGACGTTAAGCTGGACTAAAATCAAATTAGCCTATACACAAGTCACCTAAACTAGAACTATGTATGTAGATAGTTAGTGTAGCTTTCACAATTACTTATACTTATATATCTGTTATCAAATTAACAAAATTACAAGTAAAGATGTCATAAAATGTATTGGTAGTGTTCAGTATAGTCTTGAAATTGTTTGAGTCCTGACTCCTGAGCAATAAATACTCTGCGGTCTTGAATGTTAGTTTTTTTTACCAGGAGGCGAAATTTTCTAGACCACAGAGCCAGGGCATCAGGTAACCATTGACTTTGCATACATACAGTAGATTCATACGTATTTAAAGTCAATGATATAGCACAATAATTGCGCTTACCAACCAGCTTTGTTTTTGGATGACCTTATCGGCTTATATCTTTAAAATTTTAAAACTTTTTTAAAACTCCGCAAACTTTGAAAATACAAACCCTCCTTATGACACCTCAAAAGAAAGGGAACTTTAATACAAATTCGATTTTGCAAAGAAAAACCTTGCATCTCGATTGTTTTTTTTTTTTTAAATACCCATTTAAACATTAAAAAATACTATAATATATCCCTAGGTTTGAAGTCGACTGCGGGGTTTGGGACCGCTATGAGAAGACAAGTAAACAGCGCTCATACCGCATTACATCAAGAGCAGGTTGACACAATCACTCACACCTGGGTGTCATAGTGACGACCTGCCCTTGATGCCCTCTGCAATCATATTGCACGGGATCTAACGCGTTTACCGGCACTATTGACTATTTACCAATCAACTTTGTAAACAATCTAAATTTTTATAGAATTTGAGTAAGTTTTGATAAATTGTGTTTAGCTTTGATACATTAAAGCGGATACATGCGCATCTCAACGGTATGGATATTCAAGAAGCACAACAGCCTTCATTGTAAACTCTTACACACTCGTAGAAAATACTATACATTTCACAATTTTAATTTTACATACGCTTACTTGAAAAATTGAATATAATATGTATAGCGTATTGATTGATAAGATCTTTTGTATAACAACGCAAGATTTCCATTGTTCATTTAACCATTAGATTAAGGTTAATTGAACAATTTGTACCTAACTTAGTATCTAACTAATAATATAAGGTTACAACTTACACATTTAAGTATAAATTGAATTAAATTTAGATTGTTTACAAAGTTGATTGGTAAATAGTGCCGGTAAACGCGTTAGATCCCGTGCAATATGATTGCAGAGGGCATCAAGGGCAGGTCGTCACTATGACACCCAGGTGTGAGTGATTGTGTCAACCTGCTCTTGATGTAATGCGGTATGAGAGGTGTTTACTTGTCTTCTCATAGCGGTCCCAACCCCGCAGTCGACTTCAAACCTAGGGGTATCTTATAGTATTTTTTAATGTTTAAATGGGTATTGCAAAAAACAATCGAGATGCAAGGGTTTTCTTTGCAAAATCGAATTTGTATTAAAGTTCCCTTCCTTTTGAGGTGTCGTAAGGAGGGTTTGTATTTTAAAAGTTTGTGGAGTTTTAAAAAAGTTTTAAAACTTTTAAAGATATAAGCCGATAAGGTCATCCAAAAAACAAAGCTGGTTGGTAAGCGCAATTATTGTGCTTTATCATTGACTTTAAATACGTATGACTCTACTGTATGTATGCAAAGTCAATGGTTACCTGATGCCCTGGCTCTGTGGTCTAGCAAATTTCGCTTCCTGGTAAAAAAAAAACTAAGGAGGAGTCAGGACTCAAACAATTTCAAGACTATACTGAACACAGGGCCCATTTTAGACTTTTGCCGCCCCTAGGCCACCCTTAGCGTGCCGCCCCCCTCCCCCCAATAAAACTCGAAAACTGAGAAAAGTTCATCTCGATAGTTTGACACAATACAAATTAGTTAGAAAATAGAGCTTAAATTGGAGATATGATATATTTAATTAATTTTATATACAATATAAATTGTTGAAGTGGTAAAATAAGTTCTAATAATCCACCGTAGCTGTTAATTGTGCCTCTATGCACAAAACCGATAAGGCATTTAACTTTTCTTCCTTCAATGTCGATCTTAGGAAATTCTTTACTCTCTTCAAACAAGAAAAGCTTCTTTCCCCAGAACAGTTAGTAGCAGGGATTGAAAGACAAATTCTCAGTACTATGTCTAGATTAGGGTAGACATCTTGAAGGGAGTGGTGCCTGAGATGGTTGGAAATTCCCACCAATAAGCAATCTTCTAATTTTTCAACGGTTGCCGTACAGTAGGCCTGAAAATGACAGCACTCCTCGACGACTTCATCTTCAAGATCGTGTCGGTAAATTTGGATCAGATCATTTGCCTTGGATCTTATAGTAGTTTCATCTACTTTGATTGATGATTGAGCCATTTATGTCAGAAAGTTAAATTTTGCTTGATACTCATTGCTTCATATCTTCTTTTGAATTCAGACATAAATCGATCAATGATGACCAAAAATGTGTTGATTTTAAAACTGTCCCTGCCGTCAAGTTCAATATCTCTGGATCCTCCATCATCAAATATCTTGTTCCTTTTGTGAGTCCTCCTCAAGTCTTTTTCATAACTTTTATTTTTCGACATTTCGAAAGCAAAGAATTCATAGTAATCAAAATTGTTTCTTTGTGAGGTAAAAAAATTCAACAAGGGAAGCATACAGCTCTGTGACAATCAATACGTCTATGTTATGTGTTTGTATTTTCTTAGATGTTTTATTAGAACGATCTAAAAGTTTCCTCCAAAAAACAAACCATAAAAGCTGTTTCAAATCGTTCCAACTTTGATTTGATTCCTTTAGCCTCCCAGCCGCCTCACTCCAGTACAGCACAAATTGTCACGAAAGCTCACTGCCGCCCCCTCTTTCGCTGTAGGGGACATACGAAGAAGCAAGTGCAATACTCCCATCAGTAATCAGTGGTTTTTTACACTGCCGTCTGGATTTTATGCTACATGCAAGTATTTAATAAACAACTTAAATTTGCATTTCCCATAGCATTAAAATGACTTTAAAAATATCAGATAGCATTTTCTTACTTTAATAATGGTACTGTATAAACAAAACATATTTAAAAACAGTTCATTTAAATTGAGGTTTCCTTGGTCTAACAGTTGACGTGAATAATAGCACGTATATTCACTATATTGTATAGTCACTCTCTTATTTCTTATTGTTAAATTCTGAGTAAAGATAGTGTGTCTATCATATGCATATATAGTAATCATTAAAATGGTATACATTTTAAATTTAATGTACAAAAACATATTTTAGCTATATTTTTGAGTATAGGGCTTTCGTAGGATGGATAAGTGGCGTTTGTTTGGCAAGCAATCGGTCAGATGACAATATCATAACAAAAACAATCTTTTCAAGTTTGGACACAACAAGATTACATGTCTTTTATCACATACTGGGCATTTTTGTTTAAACTTGCAAAATTTTGCCATGTGATTTCCTTTTATACAAATTAGACAACATCTATTGCGTTTTACAATATCAATTCGCTCGGAAAGATTCATTTCCCTAGCTTTGTAACAATCTACACTGCTGTGCTTACACTCGTCACAGAATATGCAAACTGGACTCTTCCTGTCATTTAAAGTCATTAAGCCTGCTGCAGTAGGTATGGGAGACCTTTTGGGTGACTTAGCACCATCATTTTTGGACAAAACCTTAGCAGGCTTGTTACTGGTAAAACTGTTTAAAGCTACATCAATTCTTTCCTCATTCTGAACCTCATTTTTCATAAATTTTATGAACTCATCTAGCCTATTTTCAGCAGTACGTAAGTTTTCACCTGTGCAACTACGCTGCCAAACTCTAAGATACTCCTCGGTCATACAAGACTCGAGCAAGGGACATATTATTGCAGCACATTTTCCCTTAGTCACACCTAGAACCTCAAGTGACTTGAGACGGCACTCTAACTTATCATACATTTCGGACAAAGTACATGATTTACTAGAGGGTAAAGTGAGGTTTAGTAATTCCCTTATGTAAATGTCAATCAACAGATCCTCTCTGCCAAAACGTTCTTTCAGAGATTGTATAGCCAAAGGGTAATTTTCCTCAGCTCATGTAATTTTGATGTGTTAGATCAAAATGTCATATGCGATAACATCCCAAACTACACTCAAGGGTTTTGGGTTGATGAAGCTACAGACCTAGGCCTAATCAAAAACACATGTTTGAAAAGTACCAACACTGTTGAAATATTGATTGGAGCAGATGTCATCGGTAAGATGTTGACGGAAATGTAAAACAACTGTATAGTGGTGTAACAGCAATGAAAACAGAATTAGATTGGACTTTACTTGGGAAAAAACCAGGTCAGCCGGTTAAGCAGTCCACAGCAATGCTAACTACCTCAATGTTGGTAGATGACATGAATGTATCTAATTTATGGAAATTGGATTTACTAGGGATTACTGATCCTACTGAAACTAAATCAAAAACTTTAATTGAACAAGAAACTGACAAGTTTTTTTCAGGACACACTAAAGATATTGAACACTTTGGGCTAGTTCTTTTACTGTTCTCTTCTTCCCAAAAAAGACTTCATCATCCGGGAAGGGCGATCTTCCTTCAGCCATTATTGAAGTTTCTGGAAAAAAGTTAATGAAGTTATTGTAGTTTCTGGTTAAGTTAAAATAACACTAATTATTAAAACAATAATCTTTAAAATGGAGGCAAAAACAAATTAAAGGTATTCTTTAGTATATCCGAATGTCAGAACGGACGCCAAAAGGTTGACTTAAACCAAAATGTCAGTGACTAAATGTTTAGTTGATTAAATGTTATTATAAAAATTAAATTTTGAATTTGGATTAATTATATTTGCTGTAGTGGCTTGTAGTTTTATTTAATTATTTATTGTATTGTTAAAAAAACCAACACAAAACATTTTTGTACATTGGTGATTAAATGATTTGATTTGATTTAAAGTTCAAAGATTTCAAACTTCAAACTAGAGCCATTTTGGATAGGTAATTTCGTTGGGATAGGGTCAACCTATTGTTACACGGTTTGAGGTATTGTTCTATTTTTTTTATACAAAGTATAAAAACAACTTATACAAAGTATAAACGTTACTCCAAAGTTTAAACAAAGTATAAACGAATAAAAAACTGTGAAAGAAAATACATTAGCTTTAATCAACTTTTAACTTTACATACTGTTTACAACCTTCAAGGCTTTGTTTACATTGGAGTAACTGGAGAAAGAAATCATATGGTCAAAAACAATAACAAATCAAAACAAAACACAGAGTAATATTTTATACCATTTTCCCCCACTTTATTTTTGAACATAGTCTTTTAAGAATGTGGGCGGTCTCTTGAATCTGGTAGAAATTCGAATTTGATTTGCAGGAGGAGAATACAGCTTAGTGGGCGATCCATCATGAGGTGGTAGTTGTACATCACATTGTTTGTCTATGCCTCCTGGTTCATCGATCAGAGTTTCTTCCAGGTGCGAAGTGGATTCTTCGTTTGCTCTTGTATCTACAGTGTGTTGGTTAGTGACATCTCCTCGCGGTGCAAGGTGCCTCAGAGACACTGTGCTCTGTCTGCCATCCCTGTGTTGTACAGTACCGTACTGAGGGTTGCAATCAATAAGATTCACTTCTTCAACAAGTGGTTCATACTTATTATTTCGAACATGTTTTCTCATGAAGACAGGACCCGGGACAGTTAACCAGGTGGGCAAAGAGATTGTTGTTCCAACCTTTCTGGTATGATTGAACATGCGTTCGTGTGGGGTAGCGTTAGTTGTTGTACACAAGAGGGATCTTATAGCACTTAGAGCTTGAGGGAGAGCTTCTTCCCACTGAGTGATTGGCAGATTGTTTGTCTTGAGATGAAGTTGGATTGTCCTCCAGATAACGCCGTTGTAGCACTCGACTTGGCCGTTGCCTCGTGGGTTGTAGGGCGTGGTATGACTTGTAGCTATGTCATGAGAATGTAGAAAATTTTTCAACTCTTCAGAAAGAAAAGAAGTTCCTCTGTCCGCATGTACGAAAGAGGGCATGCCAAAGATTGAAAATATGCTAGAGAGGTGTTTGATTACAGTCTTGGATGTCATGTCATAGCAGGGAAAAGCGAAAGGAAATCTTGAGAATTCATCAACAACAGTCAAAAGATAGTGATTTCTACTGGTAGACGGAAGTGGTCCTTTGAAATCGATGCTCAGTCTTTCCAGGGGAGCTGTTGCTTTGATCAGTTTACCATTGCATTTGTTGTAAAATCTTGGTTTTATTTCAGCACAAACATTACATGATGATGTCATTTTTCGAACGTCTTCTACAGAAAAGGGTAAGTTGTTGCTTCTGATCCAGTGCATCATCCTTGCGACTCCTGGATGACAGAGGGACTTGTGGATATTGTACAGATCTTGTGGGTTAGTAGATCCACAGATTCGCGAAAAACTGTCTGCTACTATGTTGTCTTTCCCTGGTCGGTATACTATGTCATAATTGTAACACGACAGCTCTAATCTCCAACGGAAAACCTTCTCGTTTTTTATTTTACTAGAGTGTTTAGCATCAAACATGAAGGCTACTGATTTTTGATCGGTCACTAACTTGAAGTGTCTTCCAATCAGATAGTGTCTCCATTTCTTTAGGGCTTCCACTATGGCATAGGCTTCTTTTTCTACAGAAGAGTGGTGATATTCAGATTTCGATAGTGTTCTTGAAAAGAAAGCAACGGGTTTCCCAGCTTGCGAAAGAGTAGCAGCTATAGCATATTCTGACGCATCAGTCTCAACTTCAAATGGTATTGTTTCATCAATAGCACTTACAGAGGTATTAGCTACGTCCTCTTTCAACTGTTGAAATACTGATTGAGCGTTTGGAGGCAATGGAAAGGTTTTGCAATTTGTTAAGGTTTTAATTTTCTCGGAAAACTTTGGTACGAATCGAGCATAATGTGCAAACATACCTATAGCGCGTTTCAATGAAGCAGCGGTTGTAGGAGAGGGGAATTCCAGCAATGGTCTCAATCTTTCAGGATCTGGTCGAATGTTTTTGTTCTGAATGCTGTAGCCTAGTAGGTTAATGCATGTTTGTGAAAACCTGGACTTTTCAGTGTTAAGAGTCAAGCCATATTTTCGAACAGCGGCTAAGAATCTTTCCAAGTTGGTGTCATGTTCCGATTGACCTTTCCCACAAATAGTAACGTCGTCAAGGTATGCATAAACTCCTGAAAGCTTTTCGTCACGTATTATTTTATCTATGACTCTTTGAAAACAAGCGACGCCATTTGTGACACCGAAGGGTATGCGGCAAAACTGGTACAGTCCTCCATCAGCTTCAAATGCTGTAAAGTGCTTTTCATCGTCTCGGATAGGTATCTGATGGTATGCGCTTTTCAGATCTACTGTACTAAATACTGAGTAATTGGATACGTCTGCAACCATATCTTCAATATTGGGTAGAGGATATGCGTCTAGTTCAGTGAAGCGATTGATCGTTTGAGAATAGTCTATGACTAACCTACGCTTATGATTGTCTGTCGTGACTACGATAGCTTGAGCACGCCATGGGGACTTGCTAGGTTCAATGATTCCCTCAGAAAGTAAACGTTTAACCTCATCTTTTATGTAACTTTTATCTACTTGATTGTGTCTTCTAGACTTTGTACTGATTGGCCTACAGCCGTAAGTAAGATTAGCAAATAGAGTAGGGAGGGGAACCTGAGCTGAGGCCAATGCACATATTGAAAGCGGTGGTCTCGTCCCTCCAAAAGACAATTCTAAGCATTCATATTCCTTTAAGATGTCATGACCGATAATTAGGTCAGCGCACAGATCTTTGAGAACTGACAGTTTGATAGATTTGTGTGTTTGTCCTTGAAACGCTAAGTTTACAAAACAGTGGCCTTTTACTGAAGTTGACAAGGCTGTGGAGGCCATAGCGACCTTGCCCCCTCCAGGGAACAATTTCAGTTTAAGCAAATTTGCTACATCATGATTGATAAAACTTTCTGAGCTGCCAGTATCAACTAAGGCTTGACATTTACTATTATTTACATGAACAATCATCAAAGCTTTTGATAGAGATGAAATTGACGCTACGGTCGGTTTGAGCATCAAGACAAGCTGTAGTGGTTTCAGATTTGGATTTACATACCTTTGAGAAATGCCCTTTTTGAACAGTTATGGCAGATTACATCACGAGCAGGGCAAATTTTGCGTGAATGACGATTGTTTCCACAGAAGTAACATTTCACTGTGGACGAAACAGCTAACGCTGAAGGACTACCATTGATGGCTCCCACCGGAGCTGAGTTGAGTGCTGGCTGGAAAGAGTGGAGTACTGGCTGAGTTGAGTTGACGTGACGTGTGCTGTTCATTTGTTCCTGAAGAAGTGTGGTTGTACATTTCTGCGTGTTTGATTGCAGACTCAAGTGTCCTGGCTTTATCAATGGCTTCACTTAAAGTTAGAGATGTGTTCTCCAAAAGTCTTTGTCGTATGTTAGATGACAACAGTCCTCCAATAAAGGAATCACGAATAAAGCTATCACGGTGGTCTTCTAAACTTACAGCTTGAAAGTTACAGTTTTTACTTAAAAGTTTCAAGGCCTGTATGTACTGATCAATGGTTTCATTTGAGTCCTGCTTTCTTGATGCAAGTTGATAACGGGCAAATATTTCATTGGATGGCTTCTTGTACAACTTGTCGAGAGCAGATTTAGCAGTTTCAAAGGATTTGAGTTCTGTTACATATTCAAAAATTGATGGAGAAACAAAGTTTATAAGTAGCCTGTACTTATCTGAGTCACTAAGTATTTTGTCTTCTGATTGTATTGAGGTTAAGAAGTTTTCAAATGTTGCCACCCAGTGACACCATTCTTTTTCTGAGTTGGCTGTGTTTGGTTCAGTGGAAAATCTGTCTGGTTTGAAATACTTATCCATTACTAAAGTTGATTAAATTGAACTGATTATAACTAAACAAACAAAGTATAAACGAATAAAAAACTGTGAAAGAAAATACATTAGCTTTAATCAACTTTTAACTTTACATACTGTTTACAACCTTCAAGGCTTTGTTTACATTGGAGTAACTGGAGAAAGAAATCATATGGTCAAAAACAATAACAAATCAAAACAAAACACAGAGTAATATTTTATACCACTTTATTTTTATGGGCCAGTGTAATGCACCTGATGCTCTCTTTTAACATTTTGCGGACCATACCTTGGTAATGACTTTTAATCATCTGTTGTTTTTAAAATAAAAAAACATTCAAAGTTATTAAACCTCCAATTTATTTTAGGCTTTTTTATTCAAGTGACAATAATTGTCACTTGAATAAAATAATAATAATTATTATTATTATACGGTAGTTGTTTTATGTTTCGAACATTTTAAACTTATAAGTTACAGTACTCAAAGTTTTTGAAATTAGCATAAATCCTTATTGTAGACTTTGCTTGATTGCTAGTTTAGGTGCAAAAACCAGTACCTAACAGTAACTAATCTTTTTTACTTAACACTAAAAAGCACTTTGCAGAATCAAGTAGTTTAGTACACTGGCAGGACCAAAGCCAGTGAGTTGAAATTAGAGCTGAGGTATGAAAAATGTAACTTACATTTAAACTGAAGACTCAAGCACGTTCAAAACATTCTAGCACCTTAAAGTTAATTCTAATATATTGTGTAGAATAGGAGTCCTGAAGATTTAAATTAAGGTAGTTGCCTGATTATTAGATTACTGCAAAGGTAAATACAGTACATCAAAGCAGTACAAAAGTTTTAAGTGATATTGCTAGACCCAAATGAGGACACTCTGAGCATTTCACCAGTTTGGTCATTAGAACTTGAGTAGTTTTGGATCGGTTCTCGTGTCACCAGTTAGTTCATTGAGGTCAGTATCAGTACTGAGAAGGAATAGAAAATCAAAACAGGACTAATTTAAATACACAGCTTTTAGCTTTTATTGGTTACTCCAATAGAGTTAATACAGTGTTGAATAGCAAGCAGTGTGATAACTTCTTTACGTTTTTGTACTTAGGAAGTCAAAATAGTCCAGTGGTAGCGGAATTATTTCTGAAAACTCTTAATTAGTTTTCGGCGTCAGCAGGTAACAACTAGAGCGATTAACTAGCTACTAGTTACTAGTTACTATGCTAATTCCTTCCACTACGTTTTGTGCGGAAAGAGTCAAAAACAAATGACAAGCGTCGCTCTTGTGATAGACACGTGCCAGGGTTGAGTGTACCAACAACAATTGTAGTCTAGTGCAAACAACGGCAAAACACCAGCAGTCCTAGTGGTTGTACATTAGGGTGACCATCTCACTCTATCTCAAAAATCGTTTCTAAAATTATAGCTAGTCACTTTTTTTAGTAGTTTTGGCATACTACTTTGTTCTAAAATCAGTAAAAGTAGCTAGCCATTTTTTGTAGTAGTTTAGCCTTAACTCACTACTTTTGTTCCATAATCAGTTAATTTTGGTAAGTTACCTTTAACCCTGCGGCAGTAGCGCGGTTCACTGAAACACCGATAGTGACGTGGGCTACAGGTGTAGCCCACTGAGTAATTTTTTTAGTAAGTGCTTGAACGACATTTTTTTGACTGCATAAGTTGTAGATATAATTATTATAGCCCTCTTCATCAATATCAATAAAACAAATTTCAATTTGTATTTCCTAACTACATTTTAAAAAAGTTATAGAGAAATCTGTATTTCTAGGTTTTTGAAAAATGATATTTTGCTTAACTTTGACATTGAAAAGTTGTGTTTTTTGCCAGGTATGTATAATCTGCAAGATATTTTATATTGCACAGAATTTAATTCTGAACTTAAAGAGTTTAAGACATTTTTAAAAACAATTGATATTTACACTTTATATTTACAAAAAAACCAAAACATTTCATTATGGCTGAAAAGTAGCACACTTCATTATGTTTTTTTTAGTACTTAAATGCATTTTTTCATGTTATATTTTGCAGATATATTTATTATGGTCCTATTTATTAATAAAAATAAAAAAATTAATTTTTAAACCGAATTGTAAAAAAAGTTCTAAAAAATCTGAATTTTGACCATGAAAAGCTATTTTTATATTTTCTATACTGGCATTTTCATACTATTTTCATATCATTATAGAAAATGGCTTTCATTCATTCAAAGTATCATTCTGAATGATATTTTGACCATAAAAAGCTTTACTTTTTGTTGGGTATGAATAATTTATAGGCTATTTTATATTACACAAAATTTAATTCTGAACGCTAGTATGGCATTTTTATTTATTTTCCGCTAGTATGGTGTCATTATTGAGCCGAATACGTTTTGAGTCACACATTACACCGTTGGTCGCTCGGGCTACAGATGTAGCCCAGGCCACTTCGAACTGATACTACTCGGAAACCTGCACTCTGTGACGTGCGATCGCACACTCAATATGCGTGGCTGGAGCTGATTGGTAGGTACTGAGACCCCCTAGTTTTCCGACCTAGGGGGCAAGATAAAAAGTTGCGGGGGCAAGATTTAGCGAGAAAGGGAAGTTGGGAAGGGTGGTCATGCCGGTATTGATCGAAAGCTAGCACACTGAGATGGCTGCCTGGGCAGGTGCATTCTCATGGTGAAAGAACCAGTTCCCAGATCGCCACAATTCAGGGCTTTCCCCCAAATCGTCAGTTGAAATTTGCTGCATTGAACTCCAACTCACTCGAGACATTAAAGAGGCGTCGGATAGAGCTGCTACAGGTTCAACTCTGAGTACCACTTGTATAGCGTGGGTTAGAAACTACAAACAGCCTTTAATGTGGAAATATTTTTCTCTGGAAGCATAGGTCTTTTGATGTTGCTGCATATAAATACTGAAACTTTTACTTTTGTCATCAAATGAATTTTGTATTTCTGAACTAAAAATTTGAATTTTACATAAGATTACAGTACTTGAAATTCAGTAATTAAAATTATATTTACTCATTTTTTATATACAGCAGCATTAATGACTCTATGCTTCCAGAGAAAAACTTTCCACGTTTTAGTTCATTGACCTATTAAAAACATTGTTTGCAAATTTTTCAATGTTAAATTCCCTATCCTATTTAAAGCCACTCAGGCTTAAATATCCGGCCCTTATTGTACAAAATAAAACACACAATTTTCATTGTATTGAAAACAAATATTTTATTTACAATTAAATCTTACAGTACTGTAGAGCTCATAACCACAGAATAAAATCTTCAAAAGTTGTTCTGTCAAGATTCAGTCTACAACATAATCTATAGTGGTTTCACTTAACTCTTTTTCAAACATCTCCAAGAAAACATTGTATTCAAATTTACTAAGTTTACCAACTTGAGTTGCAAACTCACCATCTGATGTGTTCACAATCCTTTCCAATCCCGGTTTTACTCAAAATCTTTTGTAGTCTTTTAGTGGTAGTTTGTAAACTCCACATCTGATCAAAAATTCATGTCTAGCTTTAATGTGTAAAATTGTATGAGCTAGAACTCCTGAGGCTGCAATATCACTTGGATCCACACATAAGCTATTTAAGTAATTCAATTTCTCCAGCACCCTCACTCTCTTCCAAAATATTTGGAGCCGCCAGGAGCAATTTTCCTACTCTATTTTTACTTTCAAAATATTGCTGGAGTTGGGAAAATCTTTTCAATAGAGATTTAGGATTTATTTTCAGAAATTTTGGATGTGTGGTTATGATTTGAATGAGAAATTCTCTTTGTAGATTGGTATTGAACCATGCTTCGAGGTTACTAATGACTTCATGTTTTTTCATCACTAAAACTTGAGGGTAGTTAACAATAATCTTTAAGATATCATCTTTTAAAAATCCATCATTTGACAAAGTTTCACAAATTGATAACCATGAAGATGCTGAAGTATTCATCAAGTCTGGTTGATGTTTCATCAGTATTTTAACTTCATCTTCTGTGATATCGAATTCTTTGACTGTTTGAATAATAGCATTTATATGGGGGTATCTTGATAAATCTGGTAGTGGAACCTCAATTGCAAGTGGAGTTTCAGCAGTACCCAATATTGGTGTGCAGTGATGAAGGCATTTTATATTGATGAGTGGAATTAGATTTACTTTAAATCTACTATGATCCAAAACTAAATGTGACAAGCTGGGCCTTTTCAATATAAATTGTGTAAAATGTCTTATCATTTTGATGTAACTCCCCTGCAACAAACAAAGATTTATATTTTCTAGGATTACCTCTCTAAACTAGTTGTGTTTTACATTAAACTATTATTTCCAGAGTGCTTTACAGTTTTTTTTTAAATAAAAGTTTCAAAACTATTAAAGCCCTGTATCATACTGTTTTAACTTATACCTTTTGAAAAGCATATTCCCCAATGAATAAAAAATTAAACAAACATTACCCTTATGGCTTTAAGACCCCAGTTTGTGTAGTTTTTCAAATCTTATTTAAAAAAAAAGAGAGTAAACGGTATTTGGTCATAGTCCCCCTTGAGTCAACCCTGGATCCTCCACTGGGACTCCAAAACAGTAACACTAATCATTAGTGTTGGGTAAATTCATTTAAAAAGTAGCTCACTAAAACTACTTTCCTTAAAAAGATAGCTTCTTAAAAACTAAAACTACTTTTTGAAGAAAGTAACACACTAAAGCTACAAGAAAGAGGTAGCTAGCTACTTCCACCGTAAGCATGAGCTCACTTCATAATTGCTTTTTGACCTAGAGTGAGATGTAAACTAAACTCAGGGTGTTGTGCTGATTTTAGTGCTAACCTACGACAGGGCCAGATCCATCCAGTTGTGGGGCATGTTTCGTATCACAAAGAGAGGCATTTATGTTTATTTTTGACGATTTCAGCCCCAAAAATACTTAGCTTTATTCAGACTAGATAGTGGCTCCAATAGTATTAAGAAGTAACGTCGCTACATCCTAAACTACTAAAAAGTGGGCTAGCGAGCTACTAATCAACGCTACTTTCAATCACCAGTGCTGACTGAAAATAGCTTGCTAAAACTACTTTCCTAAACAAATAAGCTTACTACTTATTTCCTAAAACTGATTTTAGAGGAAAGTACGAAGCCACAACTACGCTTAAAACTGCTAAAAAAGTGGCTAGCTACTTTTACGTTAGTTATGAGCTAATTTAAAACACCTGTGTGAACTTTAGTAAGAAAATAACCTCAAACTTGTAGTGTTTTGCCAAAATCTAGGATAAGCCATGAATGTGCTGCACTTGTTGTATGGTGTCACAATTTTTGGCGCTTAACACTATGTCACTTTATGAATTCCAAAAACGACACTTGTTTTATTTGTGACTATTTTAATGCCAAAAGTAGCAGAAGGAATGAGCGTAATTCAGTCTAGCTAAATAATTGCTCCAATTGTGCTGGTGCTAACATTATGAGTTGTAGGAAATAGCACTACTTCCCAAATACTAAAAGCTTGTATAATGCTACTACCCAACATTGTCAATCAACATATAATTGTTAAATCACTGACACTTGAGCCAGGGTACAGTTGTTGTTTAATTCCAATTTACGATATCACTGATAACCATCATATCTTCAAACTTGGTAGTAAAAAATTGTTATAACTAGTTTATACGTGACCTTAAAAGTATCTAAGACTCAAAATTTATAGTTATACCGGTACATAACTATAGCCTATTCGGTAGACCAGGAGACAGGTCTCTTTTTCTTTATCGCCTACTAACTTACAATTAAATACAACAAAATAAACAAAACAAATTTAAATTGGTAAAATTCCAGTATAGTGACTGGTGCCTTTTTTCGCACTTTTCTGAGTTGAAACCCCCCAAAAAGGCCATAAAAAAATGTTTTGTTTTAATTTCGGGAAAGTTGCGGAAACTATTTAAAGCATTTTTTTAGTATCACCTTCAACTAACGTAGCGGACATGGCGCTTCACTTCATACACGGAACACACGAAAGATCTTTACTCGAGGGCGGGATACAGCGGACTGAATTAAAATGTGCACCACCTCCTGGCTATTCCACTGAGGCTTCCCCCCATTCCAGCTAACATTTAAAATAAACTAACCTAACCCCATGATAATACCTTATTCAGCCTTTTAAGGTAATTGGAAATAAGGGTGAGATTGAACCAGCTAATGTAACAGCCAAGAGAAAAAGAGGTCTCGGTGCACCGCTCGTAAAAAAGTCGCAACTTTGAAACCATTTAAAAAAAATTAAACATTCTTTTGCATAGTGGTTTTCTCTTTATTGTGCTTAGTCAGTTTTTGCTAGTTAGATGAAAAGTCACTATATTGGAATAATACATTTAACTTTGGTGAGCACAGCAAGATGATGCTTCCTAGAAATTTTATTCTTGTTATTAGTTATTTAAATGTTTTCATTGTCGACACTATTTCTAAGCTCTACGCTGATGTAATAAAGCATATCTCTCTCTCTTCTGTGAGATAACTACAGCTAGCCCATGCAAGGAAGTACTTCAGGCTAGGGTCAAGTATAGCCCAACAACCATAAATACTGTATTTTTGTTAGCTTTAGTTTGAGTTAGGCCTACTTAGTTTGTTCAATTATCTTACCTTTATATATATGATACTGTTAACAAGCTCACTTGTCTCAAAAACTAAAACACATAACTATATATTATCCATAACTTTGATTGTAATTTGTAGGTTAGGATATATTTATTTTCATGTTGTTCTGTTGCATAACTTTGTTTGTTCATTACCCAGAGATAACTTTAATACATTATAAGAGGTCTATTACATATAGCACCGTTACGTACAAAAGTGGATAAAACTCGTCTGAATATTATTTCCTTCAGACCGCTTGCTTCAATTTATTAATTGGAAAATGTTTAACAGTACAAAACTTAACTTAAGGTATTTCGATTTCTGGATTTTTTGTCACATTAACTTTAAAAAAAACGTGGGCAGCCATATTTTATTTTACATTTCCACGGTGATGCCATTTTTGACAGTATTTTGCAGTAGATAGCAGAATGCGTACTGTAAGTTAATTTATCAAGTAA
Organism: Matsumurasca onukii; assembly: GCA_018831715.1. NCBI lineage: Eukaryota > Metazoa > Arthropoda > Insecta > Hemiptera > Cicadellidae > Matsumurasca > Matsumurasca onukii. The sequence continues at coordinate 20,261,518 of CM032061.1, forward strand.
TAAATAAAACCACTAAAAACGAGAAAAAATTAAATATGATGTATGAAAAAGAACAATAATTATTATTGATGAATAACGAATACTGACGACTTTAATTGACAATAATTCATAATTGCCGTCAGTATTAATGATACTTATCTTTAATTATTGTGATACAGTAAGGATCATAGGCTAGCTCTTAAATTAATAACATAATAAATCAAAAGAAATAATGATAATTACTTTCGGTTAGGATAGAATTTACTGCATATGACAATAATAATAATGCATTTATTCATAATATTAACTATAGCAATAAAATAAGGATGAAAACCATTGAAAATTCTCTTTGAAAAATGTCGTTAGTAATATTGTTGTTTCTGAGCAGCGTTAATTGCGGCGAGTCTAGGATCGCATTCGCCCGGGCCCGTCGCGGCGTCGAGCATCATTCAAGAGGCTAAATAGTTTGACATTTACCATTGCTTTTAAATTCAGTGCGGCCATCTTAAGAAACAACCAGAATCAACAAATTCTTAAGCGCTACGGTGAATCTTAGCAAATTTCCAATAAAACCAGAAAATTCCTCTCCAAGGGGTTCTGGGCCATACTTCCTAATGAGGATTTCAAATCGGTCCTCATGTGATAATATAACTATTGTAGGTTTCTTTTTCTGAATTATAATGGAGATTTTGTTCAACCTTAATTGTACACAACAAATATTATTCCTAAAGATTTGAAAGGCCTAAAACAGTAGAGACTCAACAAGGCATTACTCTTTTTTTTGGACACCTTTCATAATAACTTGATAATAACAACAGTGATGAAAGAATCCTATACAGGGTGTCCGATAAGTAAAGTGCCAAACTCTGGGAAAAGGTTATATTAATAGGTCAAAATAAAGAGAAAATCTAGAATAAAAATGTTTCCAAAAACGCTTAATTAACCAGATATTCACCATTTTATATTTTTAACTAATTATCTCCCACACTACTTATCGGATTTGACTCAAACCTAGCATACATTTGTATCTTAGTAAGATCATCAAGGGAAAAAATTACCAGCATGAGCTTATCATTTTAAAATGGTGGCTATTTTATGGTATTTTTGGCGTTACACCTTAAATAGCGAATAAACGGTGAGTTTTACGATAAAATGTAACAAATACCGTTTTGTAGCAAATCTTATTACCTGTCTATTGACACCAAGGTCAAAGAAATCGATTAAGAATCATCAAAATTGTAGTGGAAACATCAAGATAATAAGGCGGAAAGTTGTATGTTTTCAGCCAGAGTTTCCACTATAACTTTGTTGATTCTTAATCGTTTTCTTTTAACTTGGTGTCAATAGATAGGTAATAAAATTTGCTACAAAACGGTATTCTTTATATTTTATCGTAAAACTCACCGTTTATTCGCTATTTAAGGTGTAACACCAAAAATGCCATAAAATAGCCACCGTTTTAAAATAATAAGTTAGATCATGCTGGTAATTTTTCCTTAAATGGTATTACCATTGATTTTAAATGTATATTTAAAGTCAATGGTATTACTGAGATACAAATGTATTCTAAGTTTGAGTCAAATCCGATAAGTAGTGTGGGAGATAATAAATAATTAGTGACAAATATAAAATGACAAATATCTAGTTAACTATAAGCGTTGTGGAAAAATTTGTATTCTTAATTTTCTCTTTATTTTGACCCATATAACATTTTCCCAGAGTTTGGCACTTTATTTATGAGACACCCTGTATATTCCTCCTTATCCTGAACTCAGTCTGCACTCCTGTCTCAAGTAGTTAACTTTTCTTGTGAAAACAAGCAAATACATTTCTACTTTTGATGATTTTTGTAAAGAATGACAATGACTACATCTTTATGCCAGAATTTATGTATTAAAATTGGACTGATTATGAGTGGGGCCCTAGTCTCTGAAACAAAATAACAGTTTTCGTTGCCGAAGAGTGTCATTTTGAGGTCCCATTGTTACGTTTATACTCGCAGTACTCAAAAATCCAATTTCAAAACTTTGTTGTTAATGGAGTTTGCAGTCAAATAGGTGTACAGTGTTTGTGGAAAATTAACTTAAAACAGATAGGAAATTACATTGGTCAGTTAACGTCTGTGTGTACACCAAAACGTTATAGGTTATATACGAAAGACAATTACTACCTTCTGGATACCAGATCTCAGTTTCATAACTACAACATAAGACTCGGGACCATCTAAGCATTTGTTGAGTCAGGCTGATTCAAACTCTCAAGTCCTTTCTAACTTGCGCCTTCAGCATGTTTATCCTTTTACCTGAACGTGTGAGGACAGCCAGTCTACAGAAGTATATCGGTGGTCCAAGGGCCTTTTTCTACAGTCACCCGTTCTACTCCAACGAGTACCTAGACAACAACCTCAGAAACCTTCGGAATAATTTTGAAAAGTAACGCACTTAAATCCACCATCTTGCTTTAGTATTTAGTGACATTCTACTATATTTAATTTTCTAAGACACAGTCAATTTCCTTCAAAGTCAACAACGAAAAAGATGGTAAAGGTAAATACGTGGCCAACAATTCATATTTGGCACAATAAAGTTAAAAAGCCTTTCGGTCGGTGCAGATGTCCCAGTCCAACTGGAACTGCGGGACTAGACATGTTGGAAAGAGGCCCGACGTGGAGCTACCATAACCATAGTGCCAGTTCTGATTTGTTACACAAAAATATTTGTAGTAAAATTTTCTCCATAGTAAAAGTAATCATACATGCTGTAAAAGGCCTAAAAGGGCAGATGTACAGCCAGTTGGTGAGTGTTATCTTGAAATTGGCTTCACTGAGGCTTTTCACTTGATCATTAAGAAAAAAAAGGATTATGACTCTTCCTAAAACAAGATGTTATTGTAAAAAAGGTTTGACTGCCTTAATGAATAATTATCATACCCATAACTATTCAGTATTCAACAAGAAATACTGGAATAGAAATTATTTTCAAATGCCCATCCATAGACTTACTTTTTGGTAATAATTGCTGCAATACATTGGGAACAATTGTATATTAAGCTTTTGTACATAGCGACAATTTATGTCGCAAAGTAATTTATTTGTAAATTTATGTTTTAGTTACTGTACTTGTTTAGACACGGCTGAGGATGAAATTATTCTCGAAATCGGTCCTGTAAATTAAAATAAAATTGATTCAAGGATACTTATCTTACTTCTAATTAATCATAGTATTCCTTAAAAGGGGATTTTACCTTACTAAAGTAATGCATTCATATTTAAAAGTGTCTGATTTTCTGTAAATTGGTTTTTAGTTATGGATTTTGTAAACTAAATCTTTTTTTGTCGTATACATTAGGTTTGTAAATAATGCCCCATTTTAATGTTGAAGGCTATTTATCTCTTTGAATGTATATTAGCCAAAATATTTAGTTGTATAATAAATACTGACTGTTTCACCTGTTTATCAGCCTAGCTGGGACTATGTCTGTGTTGATTTTTTTTTATAGAGTTTTTTAATTAATGATGCTAAGTTAAGTTAATGATGCTAACTGGATTTACATACTTGAAAATATTACGGGAAAGATAGATTTATTGTTTATAAACAGGTTTTTAAATCCTGTTAAATCTCAATTTAAAAAAATATACAATTTTTTCTCAAAATTACCATCTAATCTTTGGATATTTTTAATTAGTATATAACTGGAAGAAAAAAAACCTAGCGCACGAGGTTTGCCTTCACAGCGACAGCTCGTCAATATACTGAAAATTCCCCCAATGTGGAAGGTTTTCAAAGGTCATAAAAAAACTTGACTATTCATTATAGGACTATTCATTCTGATGATATAACAAAAAATCACTATTTGGAGACCATTTTGAAAAGACTCAATGTATTTTCATAATGTTTGGCATATTAATAGACACTGTTAAAATTCATATTTATTCAATTTCACCAAAATCAGATGAAGTTTACTGTTTTAAACCATTAAAACTCCTTTCTATTGAGAAAACTCCCTCCCAAAAAAGGGGCTTTCGGCGGTCCGATTTTTCTGCCTGTAAAACTTGACAGAGATATTTACAAAAGGAACATTTGTACCAAATTAATATAAAGTGTGGAAGAAATGCTCAAAACGTGTTCTAAAGGATTAGTGCTCATCTCATGGTCTCAGGCCTGGGTCTTACTATGCTGACGGCACGAATATCTCATTTTCCCAAAGGAAATTTGATAAAAATTACAATCGCAGGCGGCCTCATATGGGCTTCCAGCTCAGCACTTCTTAGGATTTGTGTTACTAACGTGTGACGTTTCCAAGTCCCCAGACAAATAATAAATTGTTTTTTTTATAACATGAACAAGATAAAAAATGTAACTTTCTATATGAAAAACTAACATAAAATTATTGTAACACGTTTTAGATGCAACTTTTAATAACGCCCTAAGGGTTAAGGGCCAACCTTTTTATTGCAGTCCGTTATAACAATTACGGACTGATTAGTAGTTATCACATACTAATAATGAGCGATGGCAACCTCTTTTAGAACTACTATCCAATTATCTATTTTACTGAACTGTTATGATGTAGGAGAGAAAAATATATATCTATAATTAAAACCTTTATTTTATAGAAAAATTAAATTAGAAACTATCACTAAGAGAATAATATTAAATAACAATCTTGTATAGCAATAATGAGTGTTTTAACTAGCATAGATTATTTATAAAAACCAGAGGCTAAACATGAATAAAGCAATAAATTCCAACTACTATTAGCCGTTCGATTAATATTGGCTTGATCAAGGTTCAAGGGGTTTCTCAACCCTGACAGAGATTCTACTGGCCGGAGGATGATCTAAAGTACTCTCCGTCAAGATGATGTTTGGTATGAGGATTTCTTTCTCCCTTGGAGTTTCATTTACTCTACCTGAAATATAAAGAGCAGCTATAACATGAAATGTTTAACATTCCCTAATGCTTTGTTTGAAGTTTGTTGTTGACGATGGGAGGATTTCAGAAGTTGAACTATTATTGCGGACATTTTCCATCGTTAGTTAACAAAAAGGATCACAACGTTTCGGAATCTGCAATCTGATCCCGTCTTCAGGTCAAAATAACCTTAGAAAAGAACATTAGAAAATGAGCTAGCCTAAAGTAGTCAGCGTAGCTAGACTAGACTAGTTAGTCATAGATAGACTAGTAGCTAGACTAGTTAGTCATAGATAGACTAGTAGCTAGACTAGTTAGTCTAGGGTTAGCTCGTTCAGTTAGTGGACGTGTTTTGTGATTCGTTTTGAATTTACTCTGGTGACTTGTTTACTTTCATAGTGTGGCTTGTGTTTGTAATATTGTAGTTTTGTTTTCTCTAGGCTATTCCTAAATTCTAAGATTTAATTTTTTGTTCGACTTAACAACTAAATGTTGTTTGGTAGAGTTTGACTGGTCAGCTACGCTGACTACTTTAGGCTAGCTCATTTTCTAATGTTCTGTGTTATGTTTTAGGTTATTTTCACCTGAAGACGGGATCAGATTGCAGATCCCAAACGTCGTGATCCTTTTGTTCACTAACGATGGAAAATGTTGGCAATAATAGTTCAACTTCTGACTCCCTAATGACTGAGAGACTTTCTTACATTTGCTGTCCCAGAAAAAAGCCTAAGTTAATTATCGAGTATTGGCTTCTAAAAAGATGGCAAAGACATGTAATTAATAATTTCTTAATTTAATATATTTCCTGGACAAAATTAACACATCCCTGAGTTTGTTTCTCAAAACTTCAATCATCCATCTTTCATTTCAAATTTGTAAATTTTCAAGCTAACTGCAAGTAAATATTTAATTTAATTAAACAGCAAAAAAGAAATATGCAATATAATTATATTATGACTAGACAAATGATACTTGTCTTTGTTTATGAATTGTTTGACATTTTACCAGTGAAACGTTAATTTTTTTCAGGAGATACAATCAAAGCAACCACCTTATTGTCTAGCTAGCTCCCTCCCCTAGCAACGCTCAACCGAGTGGTTTCGATTCCGGATTGGATTTCCGATTCTAAAATTGATTCCCCATTCTGCGGGATCGGAATAGACTTTACTGACCGATTCTCGATACAGATTTTCAACCCCAGGAATCGGTGATTCCTTACCCCAAGAACCGGTAGAATTGGTAATCGACCCAACACTACTTCTCTGTATTCTCTGGAAGAGATTTGGTCTCAGTTGGTCCATAATAACGAGTTTCTACTGTACTTATTTACTTACCTTCATGGTGAATGACCTTTGGGCGTGGAGTGTCAAGCAGATTCTTCATTCTCTCTCCTAATTTCGGCAAGTGCCTTCTGGGTGGTTCTGGTTCCTTCTGTCAAAAATAATTCTCACGTTATTGTCTTGAACCAAAAACTTTGCATAGTTATTGTTAGTATTATGTGTTTTCCAAAACATATGGAATTTAAACGGAGATAAATACTTACAACTAAATTGTGATTCACTAAATATTTTAACAGAGCTGTAAGATTAGAACAATATTGTAGAATGTTAAAGTCCACATTCTAGCCCAATGACACTGGAGCTGACTATCTGAGGATCAGGTAGAGTCTAAGAAACCCATGCAAATCAGGGATTGAAAGTTAAGTCACTCATATAAAAACTAATTAAGTAATTAGCAATTTATCTGACAGAGTACATATCATTTGATGTTGACAAATCAATAACCAAGACTAGCCGGCCATTTTACATCACAAGCCTGTCGAGACATAATAGTGACTCATCTGCTGTATGCTTTCTTTTCCTGTCATGCTGCAATTTTGTTCTAATCTTTGGCGTAGAGTGATATAAAATACTATCAAAACTGTCAGCAGACGCAGTGAACTAATTTTACTACCTGTAAAAAGATGTATATTGCTCCTGGCGATATCCGAAGACCGAAAATGTTGTCCATTAGTCTGGTCTCGTCAGGGTCGTGAGGGGTTCTACAATTTGGTTTTTTGAAGCTAGGAGGCTGTAACATCCTGATGATGGTGGAAGAGTGTCTCGAGTATAATTTGGGTCCATGTTTTCTTGATTCTATAAACATTTTAACAAAATATTAGCCAACCAAAACTTAATTTTCAAAACTAAAAGCTAAAAAACAAACTAAACTAAATGAAAGTTTAATGGATTTTGGTATTACCAAAAAAGGCAAAAGAATAATATCCCGATTTAAATATAGAGATTCCTGCAAGGAGTCTCATACGTCTAAAAACGTTTTATGTAAAAAAAACAATGTTTTTGGTGTATTTGTTAATAAATAAATCATTATGATAAAATAAACTGAAATTCTTTGCTTGTAACAGAATAAAATCCAACTCAATTAGACAGGGGATCTGAATTGTTGGTAGAGAAATAATCGTGCCTGAGAGCACTTTCTTTAGCTTTTTACAAAAGATACCTTAAACTGTTAAATACCAAATAACTACTTTCCATTTATTTTGTATGACAATACCAACTCCTAAAAACGTAGCTGGATCCAAAAGATTATTGTATGAATATTATGAACGCATTAAATCTTAAAATAAGAGGGCTGTTTAGAAAGTAACATATGTTTCAGAATAAAACAATTAAAAAACGTTTGAAAGGCATTTTCTTATCTACTTTTCTACATAGTATTCATCATAACTTGATACACGTTTTTCAATACCGTCTCTGTAGAAATATACCGTGTGCGACATCAAACGCTGATTTAATTATACCCGCATACCTCTTATTAAAGCATTTTTGTTGTACTTTTGTTTTTCTAGGGACATGCTTGAATGACTCTTGTTTCATCGCCAGTCACAATATGGTCGGTAACTGTACTGTCGTTTTTCTTGTAGGCCTATTATTATAAATAAATCTTGGTTTTCACAAATCTTGTGGTTGACTTTCCTCACGAGTTCCATCAGTCACAATGCCTAATGTTTGTTAACTAACGATGGAAAATGTCCTCAATAATAGTTGAACTTCTGAAATCCTCCCATCGTCAACAACAAACTTCAAACAAAGCATTAGGGAATGTTAAACATTTCATGTTATAGCTGCTCTTTATATTTCAGGTAGAGTAAATGAAACTCCAAGGGAGAAAGGAATCCTCATACCAAACATCATCTTGACGGAGAGTACTCCAGATCATCCTCCGGCCAGTAGAATCTCTGTCAGGGTTGAGAAAACCCTTGAACCTTCATCAAGCCAATAGTAATCGAACGGCTAATAGTAGTTGGAATTTATTGCTTTATTCATGTTTAGCCTCTGGTTTTTATAAATAATCTATGCAAGTTAAAACACTCATTATTGCTATACAAGATTGTTTTTAATATTATTCTCTTATTGATAGTTTCTAATTTAATTTTTCTATAAAATAAAGGTTTTAATTATAGATATATATTTTTCTCTCCTACAGAAGTGCTGCTACATTGACTCAAAAGCTTCAGCAGGCTCAGTTACTTGTTTTTCATTCAATAGAAAGCTTTCATCTTCAGATAAGATTATGACAGAATCCTGGTCGCTATCTAGATCAATAACTGAACTAGTTCCGTTCAATCCTGATATTTGTGAAGTGTTCAAGATGTCACTGTTTGAACAATGAGTTTCTGTCGCCCTGGTAGATCCATTTAAAACATCAGGTAAAGTGGATGCAAGTGTGGTAGGTGTGTCTGTTGAATTCAACCTTCCACCTCTTGTAGTCGCTGGTCTGAAAAAGAAACATTTTGTTAAATGAAATCAAGTTTATTCATCCATAGTTTACAAAGTTGATTGAATATGAGTTTGACTTTGAATGACTTTAGCCATCCATATTGATGGCTGGCTTGCTGTCTAATACTACTGTAGCGGACTTTAGGTTTCACAGATGAGTTTAGATGGTGCGTCAATGGACGGTACAATTTAAATTAGGCACCTTCCTAGAACTGGCTGACACCCTCGGCACATCCACTATTGACACTTCTATTCACTGCAGGAGCGAGAAACAGCATTGAACTGACCTTTCCTTGGACGTCTAGAAACAGCCCCCATTGAATATGTTCCAGAAACACCTGGGCTTTTCTACAAGCTTATATATACCCTCCTGAAGAGCCCGAGTCAGTTTCAAATAGTAAGGGAATATGAACGAATTGGGGCCACCTTCCCATTGAAAAGTCAGTTTAATGAAATGTGTAAACAGGGCTGAGCACCCTCGTTAAAGTGTAAGTGCTGTATGAACTTAGAGGGACACCCCTAGTGCGTGAATGTGTGTAGTAAGTCACCGATCAGTGAACATCTGTGAGTCACCTTCGCCTGCGGGACTTCCGACTGCTACCAGGAGTGAACTGACTTTTTAGTTACATAGACTGTAAAGTGTAATTAGTGAAATAAGGAACTTTATGTAAAGTTACAGTTTGTAGCAATTGAGTGAGTAATTAGTTGTGTTTAATTAAGACAGACGCATAATCATTCATAACCCATGGAAAAAGTACACAACTTTGTGATCATTTGCACTATAGGTACCACTGATATTAAATCGTGCTCCTGCAGCGTATTCATATAAATTCACTTACACAGACGCTGAGTGGACTACAAAAATGAAATCCGAAATGCCTTCAAACATTTTTAGAGCCCACTTTGCTCCCTTGCCATTTATTTTTTGAATGTTGTATGGATATGAAATGTAGCTAAAGACAGACAGTGCAATGTACCTTTATACCATATATCCATCGATGACCAGCATAGCTAGATAGACTTCGTCAAAAGAAAACAGTAATAGACATTGATACTAAAACGCACTGCGTGGTGGTGGATTAAGATACCCACTAGGAGTCATCGTTGCTGAAAAATTCTTTAATTGAGTAGAGTGGTTTCCTCATGAGCTGTTCTTTTATTCTTATTGCGAATGTCTTCATTCCAAGATTTTTAATGTCTTCATTCCAAGACTTTTAATGTCTTCATCCAGGTTGTTATACAGTCTGATGGCTAGAACTGGATAGCAGTCTTTTTGCTTAGACAGCCTACAGAAACAAGTGTCTAGGTACAGTAGAACGTCGATAATCCGAACTAATTGGGACCAAGGGTGGTTCGATTTTCAAACAAAAGGCAAAAAAAGCGTGTGTGCTTTAGTTTTGTTGTTTTATTCGATTTAAGTAGGTTAACTGCAAATACATGACCTATAGAACATCTTAAATTTATTTTGAATTGTAAGGCAAACATGTTTCCTTTTCAATTTTGTTGACGTTGCCATTGGGAGAAACTCTCACACCACACGTGATAACAAGCCGAAACAATAAAAACGCACTAAACTGTACACCGTACCTAGCGTAAGAACGACTTGTCACTGTTTGTTATGGCAGGGTACAGACTAGTGTATTGCTAGTGGAAAGGGAGGATGGATGTAGAGGGTACGAGGCGAGCTAAAAATAGCTCTTGGAGGTCGCTGCCACAATACACTGCGGTCGCTGCCACAATACACTGCGTGAGTTACCTGGCTACATACATCGCACACCTGTGGACTGTTGCGGGTGAGTCACCACTACACGCGCATGTAAACAAATTATTGTTGCATATGGAGCGTTCCAGTTCCAAACACACTTATATTTTAACCTCGCTCGCAAAAATATTGTTCTGGTGTCCATCCTTATTTAAATCGTATTAGATGAAAACACATTTTTTGCATTTTCTTCTGGTAAAGGCGTTCGGACTTCTGACGTTTTCGGATAATTGATGTTCGGATTATTGACTTCCTACTGTATGTTCTCCTTCAAGTATTGTAATGGTGAACTTGATCTCTGCAGGCAAAATCTGTCATATTGCGTTTAATGTGGACTAAGCAGTAAAATATAATATATTGGCTGTAAAATGCCATTATGTTAAGCTGTTTAAAAAGTGGTCGGCAATGTGCTAGATCTTCACTGGAGATAGATTCGGGAACGGCTCTTTTACACATGAGATCAATGGCACAATGCCCCTCTACTATTAAAAATAAGGTTCATTTACACACGAGATCAAACCACCACGAAAATTATTTTATAAAGTACATGGATCATTTACACATGAGATCAATGGCACAATGACCCTCTACTATTAAATATAGGGTTCATTTACACACGAGATCAAACCACCACGAAAATTATTTCATAATGTACGTGGGTCATTTACACACGAGATCAATGGCACAATGACCCTCTATTATTAAATATAGGGTTCATTTACACATGAGATCAAACCACCACGAAACTACTTTTCAAACTACAGTACAAGGATCAATTGCAAGCGTTTGCACAAACTGCGATTTGGCCTACTTTCCGTAATCCAAAACTTATAGTTTTGGTACCGTTGGAAAAACCATAAAGTATAGCAAATAACAGTGTTAGTTAAAATTTAAAATAAATAAAGATTATAATTTTTATATATTGTTAAACTATGACAAAACTTTGGACTGACTTGAAATATATGTGCTGTGAGGAAATTTCTTATTACTGCTTTCTCAAAATGTTTAATAGTATCAATGGAAAGAGCACATAATAAAGTTTAATTAGACTGAAAACCTTTTTGATATAAGAGATAGTTTAGGTCATCAAGGCTTTAACGTGTTCACGATGGTTTCGCGACCAGATCATCTGTGCGTCTGATCAGACTTATTAACCACCGTGCCACATGTTTGGATACGAACAACCAAATTATTAATTTTATTAAAAATACGAGTAATATGTTATAGTAAATATCAATTGCACAAGGATCCTCGTATTTAACATAGGGTCATTTAACCATGAGCTTCATTATGCTTCTAACTCCCAGCAGCAGCTATATTGGTTATTGTCTAAAGACCTCTATTTAAATACGAATGATAAAAAGTTCTCGTTTTCAGTAAATGGTTAACTATCTACTGTTTAACAACAATACAATAAACAAGCTTTGTTATAAACATTCAAATATAGTTTATCTTGGCCCCAATAAAAAATAATACAATGTCTTACATACATTACAATTTCTTAATAATACCATAGACTAACGGACTCTCTCTAGTCTGTGATGATACAATTAGACTATCGTCCCGCTAATCCGAACCCCGTTAATCCAAAAATCCACCTAATCCAATCACAAATATGTCCGGGGACAAATTTATAAAATTTTTGAGTAGGTAAAATAAATAAAACTAGTTTTCTAAGTTATGTCACACTGTATGTGTTTAATAACGAACCAGCACTCACAATGACAAACTATACACGCTGATATGTCTGCCCTATATCAGTATTAAGAATGTTATATTTTTCAAAAGTAAATTTTAAATTGCAGTACGGCATTACTTGTTGGGGAGGTGTATATTTTTCAAGTACTGTATAAGTCCTTTAGTTGTGTCCCAAAAACGATAACGAGTAATAATTATGAGGGTTAATCGGCTTGAGCACTCTTTTCCCTTATTTAGAACAATGAAAATTTTTCCCTTAAGATACTTATTTGTTTTTAGAGTGTTAAGGATATTTCCTTCACGTTCAGGTCATATATTGGGAAATTTACAAGTTGTTTCAAGCAGGTTAAGAAATAGAACTAATGTTGTCATTTCGAGACCTTATAATGAATTTTACAAGCACACTTTCCTGCAGCGAGTGTGCCTCGAGAGGAAGTGGGGAGAGCGCACTAGTCAACCATGCCTGCGCGCAAAACCTCTAACCACGGATCATAATTTATGAACTCAATACATTTATAACTTTATTTGGACTACTCTTGACGTCCTCTTTATAATGAACCCAAATACGAAGTGATTTGGTCAAATCCAAGCAAATTACTAAGTAAAGCCATTAATTAAAACTATTCTTAAAAACCAGAGTTCAAAATTCTTTAATTAAAAGAACTTTGACAAAGAAATATTATGGTAAAGGGCTCTATAAAATGCGTCGGTGCTATAAAATGCTTTTGCAATCAAAACTGTTTTGAGAAGAGCTTTAAATGCCTTAGGTATTGGGGCACTTTTAATCGAATTTGGCAACTTGAAAGAAAGAATGGCGGCAACGTGAAAGAAGGCATTTTAAACGAAAACTTCAAATTCTCCTCCAAGAAGCTTGGAAAAGGATGCGAACTTAGGTTAGCCTAACCTCACCTAACCTAACCAACCCGTAATTATTGTATACAGTTACGTTCAGTATTAAATTGTCTCCCTCGGTTATTAGTAGGCCCCGTTGGCGTAACCCCTGCGGCTGCGCCGCAAAGTCGCTGCCTGTTACATACCGGCCTTTGTCAAGCCGACAGCTAACTTTACTTGTTCATTATTAAGCCCCCATGAACGATGAACATAACATATTATATATTTTTGGAATCAGCTTGTCAAGCTGCATGGAATGGAATAGGTTTAAAGTGTGTACGATATTTTAATTTTGCTCGAATTTTTTGGGCAAGTTGGGGCAATTATTTTTCTTTATTCGAGTAAAGGGTTTAATTATCTTTAAATTTAAAGAAAATGATAAATTTGGTCATACAGAAAGGCCGTTGTGGATAATGTAAGTTTAAGCGTTGTTGCCGTTTTTCCACCGTTAAAACCCATCAAATATCAACATATTATATACCTGACAAACCGCCTTGACAAGACAAAAACAATGGTACGAAAATCATGAAAATCCGTCCATAAATAACCAAGATATAGCGGTTTTACAATCAACTTGCTTTGAATATCAAGACAGGGTTAGGGTCTAAGAACTTTACTACGGTTTTCGGTCAAAAGTGGTTTTTGTTGCAAAACCGCTGTATCTTAGTTATTTATGAGCGGATTTTCATGGCTTTTATACCATTCTTTTGTCTTGTAAAGGCGGTTCGTCTGGTATATAATATGTGTATATTCGATGGGGTTTAACGGTAGAAAAACGGTAACAACGCTCCAACTTAAATCATCCACAACAGCCTTTCTGTTCGACCAAATTTATCAACTTTTTTTAAAAATTTAAAAATAATTAAACCCTTTACTCGAATAAAGAAAAATAATTGCCCCCAACCCCCCAACTTGTCCAGGAAAATTCGAGAAAAATTAAAATGATCGTACACACTTTAAACCTATTAAACCTATTGCATTCCATGCCGCTTGACGAGCTGATTCCAAAAATATATAATACGTTATATTTATTGTTCGTGGGGGCTAATAACAATAGAATAATGGTTCTAAAAAATACGTTTCTCTATGCTCGAGTGCAATATGACCATCACTTTTCTTTCTCTGTGCCCCCCAACCCCTCCCTTCCATCACCCAGCTGTTGTCGATCTACGCTACCTACATCTTGGTTGTTTATAGACAATTTTCTTGGTTTTGTACCATTCTTTTCGTCTCATCGAGGTGGTTCATCTGAAATATGTTGTTATGTGATGGGGTTTAACCTTCACCCAGCTGTTGTCGATCTACAGCTGATTGTGCTGGAAATAAGGAATAAAGAACATACGAGTATATTCCCGGATTGTATTCCGTTATGTAGGATAAATGTTTGAAATCCCCTGAAGATCGGTTAAAAACTAAGTAACGCATACAAATAGAATCAAATCTTGTCGAAGCGTCGTTTTAATTCTTAAAATCCATATTTACTCATTAATAAATTCAATCTGTTAGAAGCGTTGTTTTAATTTTTTCGTTGGATATCAAACCATATATAAAATGATATAACATCCTACCCTCTTATTCGACGGTGAAAATTCGAGATGTGTATAATAAACTCAACAAATAATTTTAGTTTATTCTTTGGCCCGTTATAGTAAGTAGCGTGAGTGTAGTAAAACGTGAGATCGGTGTACCGTTGTACACCTCAGTCAAATGTTGATGGATTTTGATGTAACTCACAGTGGAACAATTTTTAGTGATGTTTATTAATGCCGTAATGTTTGTTTGCTTGTTGCATATAAAATGAAAACAAGAGTGTATCTGTACTTAAACAGCTTATCAATACAGTACGTCTCGCACATGACCTTGAAAAGGTGAGCACATTGCAGGCCGGCGCCCCGTTGAGCAGCTACTGTTCGTCAGGTTTAGCGTGGCCGGTGAGATGGGCTATAGGGCCATAAGCTGCCAGCAGGAAATCTCGAGGACACCTGCCATACCTTACTGTACCACACAGTAACATCAGATTCACACCCTGGCCCACCAACACTCACCCTCACATAGGAATGATAAAATTACCAAAACAACACCATTACGTGATCAAAATGATAGTCAAATAAACCTACCACTTGGTTAGAAAAGAAAAAAGAAAATTTTCCAAGTACACCAAAGAAACAAACCCTAGAATCTGACAAGTCTTATCACACGTTGAAACCATACAAATTATAAATTAAATAGATCTAGACATAAAGGAATGTTTTCTAAAAACAGAATTTAGGAAATTTCTTCAAAATTGTTGGCAACACGTGAGCACTTAACGTGCTCTTAATAAATACAGTAAAAGCTGTTTTAAAACTGACAAAGTAGACATTATTTGCTCCTTGCAGGACCTTTTCAAACCTTTTTACTACGGAAAGTATAATAATTGTATATATTTGACTATTTGTTTATAAATTATGTAACCATTATTAAAGTTCATTAATTCTACTTTCATGATAAGAAATTCTCCCGTTTTCAAGAAAAAAGTGCAAAGATTGTACAACAAAATGAATGGAGTATAGACCTATTTATTGATTAATGTTATTGAAAGTAGTTTCCAAAAATAGTATGGGATACTAAAACAACCTTTAAATATTCAAATAAGGTTTTTTTTTCAACAGACACATTTCTTCAGGTTTTTTGTTTATACAAATCATTATGTCGTCTCATTACTGACCTAAGAAGGTTACCACTTTGGTTAAATGATGATTCCTAATTCTAGTTTTGTGTAAACCTAAGTTGGTCAATTTTGTGAAGTGGTGCAATCTAACATTAAGATATTGTTTAGATATAGCTTTAATCAGTAGTGGCAAGTGGTTATCGTATAAATCTTTATCTAAATAGTGTTCATCTTGTAAAATAAATCTACATTGACACAAGCTCTTAGTACTTTCAAAATCATAACATCTAAGATGTTCTTGTTTGATGTGCATTATTTTAAGCTACTTTTGTTCAATGTACTGTAATTATTAACTAAAACACTATATACAACTGTATTAAGTAAACTAAAACAAATTTTAAAACTACTTGTGACAGCGTAGTTTTCTAACAATTATTACATTAATTATCATTAAGGCAAAGGAGATGCAATTTGATTTATTTGGCGGAGAACCAGTACGTTTGAAATCATCAGAAAGTGTTATTTGTGATGTACAGTATACATTTTTTAAACGCATGTTATTTTGAATAAAGTTATCAATTTGTTTGTTCATATCTAAATGTTTAGATATGAATACAAATATAAGTATTTGTGGCGCCGTCAGTGCCTAATTAATGTGATCAGACGCACAGTTCTGGTTGCGCGAAAGTCGAAACTATGGTGAACACATTAAAGCCTATAGGCTTAAGTCCTCAAAAATCACTCATATATCAATAGGATTTTCAGTCAAATTGTACTTCATGTCATACTCTTTCTATTGGTACCATTAAACATTTCGTGAAAGCAGTAATAAAAAATTTCCTCACAGCACATATAATCCAAGTCCGTCAAAAATGTTGGCAAAGTTTAATAATATCTAAAAATTATAATCTTTATTTATTTTAAATTTTAATTATCACTGTTATTTGCTATACTTTATAATCTTTCCAACGGCACCAATAGGATAAGTTTTGGATTACGGAAAGTAGGCCAAATCGCAGTTTGTGCAAACGCTTGCGATTGATCCTTGTACTGTAGTTTAAAAAGTAGTTTCGTGGTGGTTTGATCTCATGTGTAAATGAACCCTATATTTAATAGTAGAGGGTCATTGTGCCATTGATCTCATGTGTAAATGATCCATGTACTTTATAAAATAATTTTCGTGGTGGTTTGATCTCGTGTGTAAATGAACCCTATATTTAATAGTAGAGGGTCATTGTGCCATTGATCTCATGTGTAAATGATCCATGTACTTTATAAAATAATTTTCGTGGTGGTTTGATCTCGTGTGTAAATGAACCCTATATTTAATGGTAGAGGGTCATTGTGCCATTGATCTCATGTGTAAAAGAGCCCTACCCATAGATTCTAATGACACAAAAAGGATTCTAATGACTTTTTTTGTAGAATAAGGATATTTTTACTCTCTGGAGTATGCCCCCATAATATTATTCCATAGGTCATCACACTGTGAAATAAGCCAAAGTATGCTGTTTTTAAATAATCAATCTATGGTCACTAAATTTCTTAATTTTCTAAGGAGGAAGATTGTTCTTGAAAGTCTAATGCCTACTTCAGAGACATGCTTATTCCATGTTAGCCTGCTATCCAGCCAAAAGCCCAACAACTTTACTGGTGCTTGTTCTGAGGGCAAAATTTTCACACTGCAGATCAACTGTTGCGTCTTGTCCTCATTTAAGTTTGTTGTCAACAAACCATATCTTTGCTCCCTCAAGGATGTTGATTGCTCTAGTGTTCAGCTATGGGCTAAATGGGCGCAACTGTTCAACACAACGTTCAACATTGTTAAAATAACTTAAAACTAATTTCTTGAAATGGAGACTATTGGCAATACAGTACTTACAGAATACAATTTAAATTACAAGAAAGCCAATAAAGCGTCGTATTTTTTAATAGACAAGCGCTTTCGACAGCAATGCTGTCATCATCAAGATGTAACAAGTTTTCCTGATGATGACAGCTTAAAAGATGTGGTTATTAAAAGATGATAAAAAGGGTACTTTATTGTCTTTTGTTCTTTAGTAATAACTAGACCATAAGTCTTTTGTTTTGAAATTAAAAACATCAGCGGCACTCAGCCATAAAAGATACCGTCAATCCTAGCGATTTTCTTGTAAACAGGGGACCATACAGTGTTTGGAGTTTCCTTTGCTCTCGCTTCTCCGGTCCTTAGTCATCCATGATTAGGACAGACTAGCAGAAGGCCGGCTGCTCTTGTTTATATAGACAGCGTCTATGTTGGCGTCCAGCCGAGGAATACTTTTGTATCTTCGCCCGGGGGGATGGGGTAGGGAAATTCTTAGTAAGAACTTTGTAAAACGTGTTTCCTTAATGTAAGGCTATCTGAAAAAACTACTGCTTGAATGATCATTGTATACTTTGTAAAAAAGGAGAAATAAAGAAATGTGTGATTATTTTTTACCCTAGAATTGCCCTTTTGGGGAAGGGGATGTTTTTCCCTAAAATGGGGCTTAAGCTATAAAACCTGCATTTACGATAAGACTCTGATAAAACATAATATGGATGGTAATTATGTCTTTGTACCACAACATGTACCATACTAAAAATCAACAAAATCCCATCAGCTGATGTAGCACTTCTGGTACACCAAGTTTGTTGGTTATTATAAACTTAACCTAGAGATTAAGAAGGCAACATGCAACAAATTCCAACATGTTGATACTTATACAGGGATTAGGCTATATTATGGCTGTGCAAAATATTTATGTAGGGACATATGTTTAATATTTAAGAGTGGGTAGTACCTGGCGGCCATCTTGAATTTAACTCCCATAAGAGCAATGTAAACGCTTGAGACACTTCACGCGGTTATTTTTCAACATAGAAACACGTTTAATGTCTCATTTGAAAGATAAACGTATTACGCAGTGCCTCCGTTTGCCACTTTTTTGATAAAAATTTCCGTTTATTAATAACAGAGAAAATAAGATTTTTTAAGTTTGGAATTCTTTTGCAGCTTAACTACCGCGAAAACAAAAAATCTGTCCAGCGGGGGCACTAGAAAATTTAATGTACTTTTAAATAAAATTTATTTCAAGAAAATCGGATTACAAATGTAGGAGTGACGCGTCTCAAGCGCGTCCATGTTCTTCAAATTTAGCACAGGTGAAATCATCAACGGCTCGCTCTAGTAGTCTGGCTGACCGCCGCTAGGTCGCAGCACGCGCGCCTTCCTTCCGTTCCTGAGTCTGCGGGAATTTGTCCCGATTCAAATATCGGTACGCCGGTAATCGTTGGAAATGATACAAACAGACATATTTTATTTGTCATAGTAACTTTTCTGCCAATCTTGTGCTTATACCAACCAAGATCTACCCAGTGCCTCTACTAACAAATAGTATTACGGAAAGCGTCGTTATACAGTACTGATTTTAATGCAATATATCGAATATTAACTATGGTTACACGTTATGTATTTGAAGCTATAATTTTCTGTTTTCTTAACACACGCTTTATTTGCATAACTGGCATCACCTGAGACTTATTTTTGAAGTCATCGCTTGGAATTATTGAACACATTACTTTTCAGACAGAAATAATGAAATTTAACAAACTACCGGAGTAATAAGAAACCCCAAAACAAATAGCCTGTAAAATTAACTTTAAAAATATGTATAGAATTAAAATGTAAGGCTTATGGATAATATGAGCACATTGGCTGTACGATCTCCCGCAATACGTCATGTAGATCTAGCTTCGATCGATAAACTAATTAAAGAGTTCTTTTTTTTTCATTGCTCACTCTATCGCAGATCTGGCCTAGGAGTGTGTGACATGTATACACTCGCAAACCAGAGCCGTTTGGGGCTTTAGTTAATATTAGTAAAAAACTTAGTGAATCAAATTTATAGTAAATTATTTAAATGTTGGGTAGACATTTTTAAAATAGAAGAAACTTTGTCTCGATTTTATTACAGTTTATTTTTCAAGGTAAACCCGAAGATCTTCCCTCAATGAGTTCTGAAATACAGTAGCTCGATGCCCTTGACCTTGATCCAAGGATAGCAGTCGTCTGCTCGTCGTGTAGCGGGGCGGATGCGGCAAGGGTGTGACTCATCTTCCTGCCTACCCTCTCACGACTTTGTTTTCTAGCCAGTAATACAGAATAATAACGAGGCAAATAAATCAAACACATAAAATATTTCAACGTACTCTTGTAAATCTTCTCCCAGTTCTTGATACAGCGTGAAAACCACTTCATGATCGGCACGCAGTTTGTGAACAGCCCATCTCCTTTTCTTCCTGCGTTTTTGCCCCATTACAAAGAGTCAACATGAACCGGGTCCATCCTCCGCACTTACGCTTGTGCAACTGAGTCAGAATTCAGAAACGGAGTAAAGCAACGAAGGCGGGAAAACACTTCCGACGCGCGTCCCTCCTCGATACAAGACGTTCGCGGTAGCACACCAAACATTCCCCGATGACCGAAATTTCACGCGACTCCTGGTCGCGCGACGTCACGCGTCAGTGACACGCATGCATAAAACCGGCCTAAAGTGTATCAAGCTACGTTATAGCAATGTATACAGATTACAAACATTACAAAAGTTCTTTGTTTTTAAGTTTGTTGTTGACAATGGAGGATTTCAGAGGTTGAACTAGTATTGCGGACATTTTCCATCGTTAGTGAGCGAAACGGTTTTGTACACTTACGATGGAAAATGTCCGCAATATGTAAGTTCAACTTCTAAAATTACAAAAGTATTAATTTTGGCAAATTACAAATTTAAAAATGTACACCAGAAATAGAAAAAAAATGTAACAATGTACAGTACAGCACCTTGAAACTGTTTCAAACTCTGAAATCTATTTCAGTACGAATTGCTATTACTAAAAAATCTCGTATTATCGAATTTCCTATAGAAAAATGAGATATGCATGCCGTCTTTTTGGTGAGACCTAGACCCGAGACCATGAAATGTGCACGGACCCTGACCCACAGAACACGTGTTGAGAATTGTTTCAAAACTGGATGTATATGTATATGTACATATACTATATGTATATAATTTATACAGGTAGTTTTCTGGGAGTCATGAGTTCAAAAAGCTACAAAGTTTAAATGTTTACAATGTTATATTGATACGTTCCATTGCAATTTGTGTATTACAGGGAGTTATCTTTTCTATCTTGCTGAAGTCTTATTTATTTATTTAACCTTTACAAAAAAATTGTTTCAGGTATAACAAAAGTTCAACCTACACGTTGGAAATAAGTTTGTGTTATACGTATGGTGTATTTGATTTAAAATAAACAAAATTTTGAACTAAGAAGAGGGAGCCACCAGTAACAACACTATAGTCATAGATCAAATGAGAATTGCTAATTTTTCCAGAAACCATCAATAAAAAAAAATAAAAAAAATTTGAAAGAAGAAAGTTTTTTTTATTTAGTTTTAAACATGTTGAAATTTTCGTAATTTTGTATTTCAATTGGAAGTTTATTAAATAACATGGCACCCGTCTGTGAAGGTAGCATATGACATTTAGAAAGACAATAAACTATTGTTTCATAAATGTACAGGGATGGTAAGGTCAAAATTTTAAGGGTTTCAAAGGCATTTTTGCAAGAATCTCTGTAACCTAGATGATAAACTATTCTAATCGCAGCCTTTTGTAAGATAAAAATTCTCAATATTTTACTTTTGGAACAATTCCCCCAAAAACATACTCCATAAGACATAAGAGAATGTACTAAGCCATAATATTCAGTTCTTAAAATATTAATCGTGCAGTATTGTGATAACTGTCTTAAAAGAAATACACAGGAACTCATTTTTTTTGCTAAGATAATCAATATGTGATTCCCATGTTAAATGACTGTCTAAATTCAATCCTAAAAATTTGAGCTGATAAGCTTCCTCTATCTTTAATGTTTGATCGACCAATATCAAACATAATAAAATTTGTTTTTTGGAAATTGGTTTTCAAATTTAGTGATTCAAAATACTGAACACAAATATTTGCGGACGTGTATGTGATTTCTTCTAACAATGGGATTGTTGATGCTGATTGAATTAAATTATCAAATGTTTCGCGTTGCTTTGCGAAGTTCGGCGAAACGGAGGGAAGAAATATTTTAACATATCCAAGTAGTTGACGGCAACAGCCTGGCCCCTCAAAACATACTCCAACTTCACCTTCCGCTCACCACACCGTCACTCGAGAACTGTGTAAAACACTAAAACAAAACAACTAATTGACCTGCAGGTGTTCTTGCAAAACCTAAGGAGTTTCTAAAAACTGAAATTGAAAATTCTGGTTGTTACCAAGCCGTCCAATTAAGATTGTGCCTCGTCGCTCATAACTGCACCGTCATTGGCATCGAAGATTCGCATTATTTGCTGGCAAAACTTCAATTGTTGTCTGTAATCGCCAGGTTTCATAGAAATACGTAGACTAATAATGCGCGTAAATAAAAAAAATTGAAAACATAAATTGAAACTTTATAACTAAATTGTTTACTTTCGAAAATATAGACCCCAGAAAGAGACGGTATGCCGATCGAAAGCCGTGTTGTTCTGACAGGTGAAACTGGTACAAACCATGAAGACAAAATGTATAAAACCAAACGCCATAATTACACCTGCACTGCAGCTTGGATGGTGATAGAGTTTGAAAAGGAAATGCCCTAACTGAAAAAGTATAGTCATTAGCGAAGCGAATGCATAAACCATTGACTTTAAATGTACATTTAAAATCAATGCATAAACCGAGAGGCCGAAGCAGAACCGTGAGCGAAGCGAACGAACTGAGGCCGCAGGTCGAAGCGGGGGTCTGGGGCTGAAGCCTAGCTGGCCGAGGCTAGTTTAGTATTTAAAAGTGTATCAGTGCTAACAACTGAACAACTTGAAATTACATTAAATTGTGCTTTTGTAATTTTAACATAATCTATTCTTACAAGCAAAAACCAATGAAAGTATTGATTGGAATTTTGTATTGTCATGCATATTAATATTATATAAATGACTGTTATCTTTTATTGGCATTACTTTTGTTTCGAAGTATTCTACCATTAAATCTCAAATGAAGTACTGACAAAGTGTACATAGTTTAAATCCTGCCTGTTCTTTATCAAAATAAGTTGTTTACTACAGGTAATAGCAACCTGCACTCCAAATATAATGAACATTGTTTAAAAAATGCATTTTAAAATTGATGTCCTGTGCGTGTAAGACGATAAGAAACTGAATTTGAATATTTTGAAATGAACATATTATAGTATAACATAGTAAAAATATGCCAATATGCTGGATAATAAATTATTGGTTATTTTTTGTCCAAAAACATAACGTTAAAATTGGCCATATGGTGTTTTAAAAGTCATACTATATCTCAAAAAGTTAAAGCTCTCCCTTTTTATTAATAAATCATTTTAAACATTTTAATTATTGTAGTGTACCTTTGAAGTTATTTGTATGAAAGTAGAGCACTACGCATTAAAACAAACAAGTATACAGCGTAATATAACGGTACTACGGTGACTCGGTGAGCCACTGATCAGAACGAGTCAAAGAGATGGGCGATTCAACACAGCTGAAGCAAGGGACTCACTCAGGCTGGGCTGCGAGGGCTGGCTGGAGAGTTGGTCGCCAGTTTTAGTCTCACTATTAGTGGGGAGGTGGCAACAGCGCAGGCTCGACATGACAACACCGCGCACAACTATTTATAAAATGACGACACCGCGACAGAGTATTTATACCGTGTCTCGTAATAGTTCGGCAAGTGGCGAGAGGTGGCGCTGCTCGATATGTTAGCTCGCCTAGCGCTAGAGTCGAAATCGGGCCAGCGGTTCTGTACTACCCACTCTTAATTAGTTTTTACTTATGTTTAAAAATATTGTTTAGTTAGAAGATTTCTCTCAATAATTCAAATACCCCGCGGCCAGATGCAAGAGTGGGAGAACCATGCTCTTTCTCATTGGGTAGTATTATTTCCGGCAACTCGCCGTGCATCTGTACAGGTGCTTTGTCTCCGTTACGCAAGTGAAGCGGTCAGGACTCTCGTTCTGTTCCCCAACCACTAGAGCTCACCCATAGCTCGCCCTCTTTCTCTATTTCGGCACAAGTGTGTGCAATTTCTTTCCACCTCACCCCTCTCTCTATCTCTTGAGTGTATTAGAACAATAAACTCTCCCCGGCCCGGGCTCAAGATAGTGTCAAATGCGTAATCAAGGCCGCGTGTCTACACCTCACGTGCTGATCCACAACACCATCATCCAAGGCCCACTCTATAGCTCCAAGATCTTCACACACGGAGGGTACTACAAACTCACAGTCAGTGACAACTAACCCTGCCTAGTTCTAGACACTACCTAACATTTTACCCAATCATACAGTCCACTCCCATAAAATTAATTCTATGATCGCTCTTGCTATCAAACCCTCTGACCGCACAACATCCAAGTAGAAATTTATTAATTTTAAATATTATTGTACAAGTTATTTAGCGTTAGTGAACAAGAAAAACAAGATCTGGAATTTGATCCTTCCTTTAGGTGAAATGTAACATAATACAAATGATTAGAAAATGAGCTGGCCAACAGTGCTAATAACTTTCTGATGATTTATGTTATGTTTTAGGTAAGTCACTTTTAACCTGAAGACAGGACCAGATCCCAGAACTTTGTGTTCTTCTGGTTCACCAACGACAGAAAACGTCCGCAATAGAATTTCTACTGTCGTGACAACAAATTCAGCTAATAATTCTTACATACTATTAGAATGTGTACCATATCTAACTTAGCGGATTTATGAAGAGCTAAATATGTAATTATTGCAGTGACGGACTCCTACAAGCGTACTCGTTGAAGCAATCAGCAGATCTCAGCTGCTGTTAGTAAACAGTATTTCTGATTTCTCTGTAATAGCTTGTTAAGAAAATAAAATCTTGACAGTTTAAACTTACGAGTAAAAATTCTGCCCATATTGAACACTTTTGGCTAGTTCTTTTACTGTTCTCTTCTTCCCAAAAAAGACTTCATCATCCGGGAAGGGCGATCTTCCTTCAGCCATTATTGAAGTTTCTGGAAAAAAGTTAATGAAGTTATTGTAGTTTCTGGTTAAGTTAAAATAACGCTAATTATTAAAACAATAATCTTTAAAATGGAGGCAAAAACAAATTAAAGGTATTCTTTAGTATATCCGAATGCCGTAAACGGGACGTCAAAAGGTTGACTTAAACCAAAATGTCAGTGATTTAAAGTTCAAAGATTTCAAACTTCAAACTAGAGCCACTTTGGATAGGTCATTTCGTTGGGATAGGGTCGACCTATTGTTACACGGTTTGAGGTATTGTTCTATTTTTTTAAACAATCTTTATTTTTATGGGCCAGTGTAATGCAACTGATGCTCTCTTTTAACATTTTTGGACCATACCTTGGTAATGACTTTTAATCATCTGTTGTTTTTTAAATAAAAAAAAATTCGTTTTTTCAATTGCCTGGTTAGTAGCTGGTTAACTAACCGCGGGTTAAGTTGTTTACTGTCTGCAATGTTTACATTTTCACTCAACATTCAAAGTATTTAAAATAATTATTTGAAGATCTTTCATGCAATACAGGTATAGTTTTACCATTTTTATTGAATTTAACATGTACATATTTTGCTAATATAGCTTAATACAAACTGTAACACCAAAATGCAAAATCAAAACAGACAAAGTAAAACTTAACCTAAAAAATATCCAGCTTTTCTATGGGTTGTCTTTTCGTCCTAATTTTAACCGCCGGTTAAGGCTGAATTGAAAAAACGGCCCATAGAGAAATCTGTATTTCTAGGTTTTTGAAAAATAACAACAACAACAAGATTTATTGTCAAATATTAATACAAACAAGAAATCGTCCACTCAGGGCTACTAATGTTATTAACAAAGAATAAGAAAAAACAGAGTAGTACCCTTTGTTATATTTCAATTTAAGCACGACCGGTTTCGGGAGCTAAGCCCATCGTCTCGGTGCTGTACATATAAATCTTGTCTAAGGCCGGTCGTGCTTAAATTGAAATATAACAAAGGGTACTACTCTGTTTTTTCTTATTCTTTGTTAATACAAACAAGTTTGTTTTATTTGACATACAAAAATTTAAAAATACAATACCACTGGTAATGACTTAGATCTATAGAGAAAAAACACAAAAGAATTAACATTAAAATTTAAGCCTCCATGAATTCTCTCAAATTATAAAACGAATTTTGATATAAATATTGTTTTAAGTGTGTTTTAAATATTTTAAAATCTTTATTTCGTAAAGTATCAGGTAGGTGATTAAACAACTTCCTACCAGCTTCAATTGGTAGTTTGTCGAACATTTGAAGCCGATGGTAAGAGGGCTTTACCATAAATTGAAGTTATTAAGCAAAATGATATTTTGCTTAATTTTGACATTGAAAAGTTGTGTTTTTTGCCAGGTATGTTTAATCTGCAAGATATTTTATATTGCACAGAATTTAATTCTGAAGCGTAAAAGCGTTTAGACATTTTAAAAACAATAATTGATATTTACACTTTATATTTACAAAAAACCAAAACATTTCATTATGGCTAAAAAGTAGCACACTTCATTGTGTTTTTTTTTTTTAGTACTTAAATGCATTTGTTCATGTTATATTTTGTAGATATATTTATTATGGTCCTATTTATTAATATAAATAAAAAGTTAATTTTTAAACCAAATTATAAAAAAAGTTCTAAAAAATCTTAATTTCTAGGTCTTTGAAGAGTGATATTTTGCTTAACTTTGACTATGAAAAGCTTTACTTTTTGTTGGGTATGAATAATTTATAGGTTATTTTATATTACACAAAATTTAATTCTGAACGCTAGTATGGCATTTTTATTTATTTTCCGCTAGTATGGTGTCATTATTGAGCCGAATACATTTTGAGTCACACATTACACCGTTGGTCGCGCGGGCCACTTCGAACTGATACTACTCGGAAAACTGCACTCTGTGACGTGCGAACGCACACTCAATATGCGTGGCTGGAGCTGATTGGAAGGTACTGAGACCCCCTAGTTTTCCGACCAATCCCACGCGGCATCACACGCAAAACGAAATGGCTGGGCTACACCTATAGCCCACGCGACTGCCGCAGGGTTAAAGAAAGTAGACCTAAGCCCAGTTTTAGTGAGCTACTTTTGAAATTAGTTTACCCTACTAAGATTTAAAATCAGAAATCCAAAGACCTGATTTCTCTATAACAGAAATTCCTTAATTTGCATGGTTTTGTTATAAGACTATACACATTATTGGCTGCATATGACACCATTATTTAGTTTAGTACCAGTTATAGTTCATTATGTTAACCAATGAAGCAACATTGGTGTGCTGGGACCGATTTTGATCAGAAACGAGAGAACCAGTAATACCAACCGATCTTGCAGGTACGTGAGTAAAAAATATTGAGGCATCAAGTCTACTAAGTCTAGTCCTACTACAATGTATCACAATGGCATGTCAATTTGACTGCTGTCAACTTTTGTTTCAATAAAATCCAATCCAGCTTGCTATTTAGTTTATCTAAGCCACAGCTGATAAATGTACACCATTGGTGAATTTGCGTTAACATGTTTTTAAGATCACCACTGGCGCTTGAGTCAAGTCGGTTTGCTATTGGTTGTAGGGTCTAACTTCCTTTTGTCACAATCCAAATTTTAGACTATTTGAAGAAAATCTAGTTTAGGTTTAGGATAATGTGGAAGGGCTTAGCCTATTACAACTCAACAGTTTATGAATTAGAGAACTATTTATTGCAATGAATAGACAACTTATGTCCATAATTAATTACTTTCAAGCTAAAGCAATCTACTAATTAGCGATAGGTAATTTTGCTCTAGCGTGAGAAAACTGTTAAATCGGCAAGCATTGACTCAAGTACCTACTTGAATTGTTGACCAATCATGAAATATTTTGTTACCCAACAAATATGTTTAATTAGAGTAATTACTGAACTCAAAGTAGCAATACTGTAATAAGCGAAAAGTAACTTACGTATTTAGATACTTTTAAAATACAGTGGACGAAAGTTGTTTAGTATAAATGTATATATTATAGATAATTCCCATTTCACAATAAGAAACTCAAAACCATATATTCATCTGTGCTCAAAACTGTTGCCTGCCTTTCATTCTTCCAATTTTTCCCTCAAAAACGTCATGGCTGCCAACAATATTCCTTTCAAAGAACGGATCTTTGTACGCTTAACAGCTACAAACGCACTGTATTAAATCACTCTCTGAATGGTCCATTTCTTTTTTTCTTACAAAGTCAACTTGTTATTGTTTCGAATAAATATAATGGTTTAAAACCAGTATGAATGAATGAATGAAAAAGTCTTTATTTATGTGGCAAAGTTAGGACTTTATAGTCCTCTCTACCACTTAACCACGTTAAATATATACAATAGCAATACAACAAATCAATATACATTCCTATATAAATACATATACGTTACAAAAATTAGGTATTTAAATATCATATAAGATAAACTTGACTAAAACTTCTGAAGAATAACAAACAAATTTATTTAATGAATGTAGCACTAAAACAGTCACACTAAAACCTTTCATACAATCCACTCCCATAAACGCACACCAACGACCCCGACCACCCCTACCACAGCCCCCGCAGCATACCGTCTCTGACCACCGCCCCAAAGCGAGCCCGAGATTCGATCGATTTGACATTATCAGGATTCAGGACAGTATCAAAGTAAGTACCAGCCCGGCATGCAGCCAAGAAATAAATCACCGCTGGAATGAGTGAAGCGAATCTACATTGCAATATTGTTATTGTACTTTCATTGGCTAATTTTAATTAGTTTATCAGGCATGCTGTAAATGTGAAAAAGGTGTATGCCGTTAATAAATAAATTCCCGTGTGATTTTACAGTGTCCCTTCATTCTCCAGCGTTTCGCACTCTATCAAACTATTTATTACCCATAGGGCATAGGCGTTACGAGGCTGCAAGTTTAAATACATATCATAAAGAAAAAATATTTCGGGCGTTGTCGAACTGAATTTTAAATTCGGACCGCTCATCCTGCTGTTATAGCGAATCATAACTTTTTCGACCACTTTTTTTATATTGATGGATGGCAAAAGTACAGGTTTATTTCAAAATGTTGCCAAAGTGTGGGACATTTTCTGTTTCTGAGCATTCAAACCATTTATTTATAAAATTTTAATCCAATGGGGACTTCCGGTAATTTTTGTTTCTAACGAATTTGATTGAGGTATTTACAAAAAGAACATTTGTACCACATTTTATGAAAGTCTCACATTATGCGACCTGTAGAGAGAAGACACATATTCATGTACATGTCATAAAGTTTTGAAAAATTCTCGAAACGTGTTCGGGGCGTCAGGATTTGTGTTCTTTCATGGTCCCGAACTCCCGTGTCTATTACCCATAGAATACAGAGGTGTCCAATGAACCGGTGTCCAGTATCACAATTGACTGTGCGCCGTATCGCCTACCGGAGATATATAGGTTACCCTTTTCCGATGGACGACTACCCGACGACACTTATAATGTAGTTGGAAAAATTGGTGCTGGGGAACCATACCCCTCGATAGCAAACCAAAGAATTACTTCACAGACCAGCTTTGATTAGCATTACATATAATTAAACACACACATGATAATAACATTAAGAGACGGCCGTTCACAATAGTTAGCGTTGAATGCATAATCAAACCTGATGAGGAAATACCGATTCTACTAATATTACGCAATCATAATTGTGTATCAAATTGAAATGAAATTGTTAAATGTATACGCAAAAGGGTGAGTGCCTGCCATAATTATAGAATCTAGGACTGGGGCTTAAGGCCCCTCAATTTAGAAATTAGCAACACATACCTGGGTGATGTGCATGCACTTTACCGGAGACGGAGAAAGACAACTTGACAAGACGCTTGGGTTTTGGATGAAGATGACGGAAACCGGCTTGGCCCCGCCCCTTAGTTCTAGATCGTTCCATGTGCCTCTGGTTTGGGTTGTGGGTGGCCAGCTTATGCTACGGTAGTGTACTATAGTGCCGATCGGCACAACTGGCTTTTGTAGATTACCTTACGGTTTTAGCTTGGGTCGGGACACAGCAATTACCCAAACACAAATCGAACTCGGTAAGGAAATTGCAGAAATGGTAGGTTTATATAACCCTGTTATATTAAAGTATCTTGTAATGCTCGCTAAGACATCCTCAGTCAATTAAGCTGGACATGTACTATTGGATACTAAGCGACTACCTGGACATTTCGCTATTAGCTTAAGTTTGGGTTTAGTTTAGTTTTGCTACCTAAATGCCAATTACGATTAGCATGCGAGTGTGCGCGGATATCGTGTAGGCCCTACAAGCGCCACAGATGTAGCAGGCGGGGGCGTTCTCTAGAACGACCCGTCGGTATAAAAATACTATACATTCTATAATGTCAGTTTGGAGAGGGGTGTTTTAGAGACATTTTTAATATGGTCTATTCGTTTAGTAATTAGTCAACGCACTTTTCAAGTTGGACAGCAAACGGGGTTTCAAATAAATTATTAGAATTACAACACGATATAACTTGCTCAACACACGTCTTAAATAAAGCTTTTACAAATCTGATGAGACCGTTTAAACATGAAATTTGTAGGTACAGTACATAAAATATTGCCGCCCCCCAAAATTTGCCGCCCTAGGCCATGGCCTACTTGGCCTATTTGGAAAATAGGCCCTGACTGAACACTACCAATGCATTTTATGACATCTTTACTTGTAATTTTGTTAATTTGATAGCAGATATATAAGTATAAGTAATTGTGAAAACTACACTAACTATCTACATACATAGTTCTAGTTTAGGTGACTTGTGTATAGGCTAATTTGATTTTAGTCCAGCTTAACGTCGACGAGCCTTCCCTAAACACGGTAGGGCTTCTACCCTTTATTTCTATCGTGGTATAAACTTACACAAACGTTTACTTTTAAACTTTGTATTTTGGCCCTTAGATATTTTTTGATAAACCTGACTAGTGTAAGGCTTGTAATTTATTTAAGGTGTAACAGTAGCCGGAGAATTAATAGTTCACATAACTCTTTGTGAGCATCATAATTGGTATTGTGGCCATAGGTGGTGTATTGTAAATTGCGCGTACATACCACATGGCTGAGACAGGAAAGTCAACATAGTTGCGGCATCCTAAGCACAAATAGCACTCCCGCCGTCTTTCTCCCCCCTCGGCTCGCTATGCTCGCACGCGCAAGTTTTTTAGTTCTGGAAAATCGCACGATTTGGTAACATTTAAGTCATCGGCATCGGACAAACTCGAGCATGTGGAGCCGAAAGGAGAAAGACGGCAAGGGTGGCAGAGCTCGCAGCGCTATCTGTGCTTTGGCTACCTCAACTCTGTTGATTTTCCTGCCTCAGCCATGTGGCATCCTTGCGCAATTTACTTACCATAATAATATCTTTGATTAAACCTACCAAGAGACACAAAATTGCATGAACTTTTACATTTACATAATTTCAAAATCAGTAAATACCATAGCTCTCAATATATCTCAAAACAAAAATAGTTGCAGATTATAATCCTTTTATGAAAACGTACAATATTTAACACTATAAAGTTTGACAAATCACCTCAAGATTCAAAGACAAGATTTTGAAGACAACCTGCAAACATTCCAAACTAAACAAAATCATTTTTAATTATTGCAAGACGAATTAAAATCAAATATTATTTGAAAGATTACAAAGAAATTATGTCTCTATTTTTGAATTTCTGATGTAGGTACGTGTATAATTTTATTTTTCTACTGCAATAAATACCTACTTATTTGATACTGTATTTGCAATGTATTAACTAATGTGATATCTTTTTAGGTAGAAAAAATTTATTTTGTTAAAATCCTGTACTACATAATTGAATTGATCTAAGAGATAAACTTGAAGAATTGTGTTATTCATATTTAGTATTCTAAATATTTCGAGTATTATTATAACATTTGGTCAAATATTGCTATTTTCTGTTAAAAATATAATGAAAATAAAAAATTTTTTTTTTATCTTAGCAATAATTGTTAATTTCATTTATCGAAATAAAGTAACAATTACATTTAATACATTGAAGTAAACATTTGTCATTTAGACAAAACCCCGTCAATGGTTTGTATACCAAGAGGGAAGGCTTTTAGAGGGTGTTCTACTAGTTAGTGCGAAATAAAATTGAGACGTTATTATTAGTGCTACTGTATTTTAACAAAATAACTCTATAGATGAAAGATTACTTTATTATTTAAATTCATCTGTTTCTTTTATTTTTCAATATTTTTTCAGTTGGTATCCAATTAGTGGTGCAATTAGAAAAATAGAGTGATAGAAAACCTTAATACTGACATCAAATGTAGCTAACGACACATTGTGTAATTAGCTTAACCCTAAAACAAAGTTTCACCGCCATAGTTTCATACGATTTTGACTTATAAGCGGTCCAAAATGCCTAAAAACATTTTCAGAGTCCACTTTGGTCCCTTGCTATTTTTTTAAGGATGTTGTATGAATATAATAGTTAGCTAAAGACACACTGAGTAATGGGGCGAAGTTTCACCGCCATAGCTTCAGCCGATTTTGAGGTATAAGCAGTCCCATATGCCTTGAAAACGTTACAGACAGACAGATGGACAGGATTTTTTTTCAGTCAGTCTCGCCACCGCGGCCACGTGAGTGAAGAGTGGGGTACTAATTCGCCGGACACACCGCCGCAGAGAGTGCCTGCGGGAAAAAACCTTTTCAGAGCCCAATTTGGATAGGCTGGAGTTCCAAAATGGCTTAAAAGTTTTACATACTTACAGACAGGCAGGTTTTAGCACTTTACAAAGTGCAAGAAAACTTAATAACCAAACGTCGATAGATTCATTTCAATGTATAGACAAACTGAAACCAAATAAGTGTTTATCGATGTTTGATTACCTCGTGAGAGTCGTAGTAATCCCGTCATTCCGACGTTTTCAGAGCTTAGTTTGGTTCCTCGCCAATTATTTTGTGTATTTTATATGGATACAAAATATAGCTAAATGCACACTGCGTAGTGGGTTAACCCCTTAAACGAAATTTCACTACCAAATCTTCAGCCGATTTTCAGTTTTAAGCGGTCGAATATGCCGTAAAAACATGTCCAGTGCCTACTTTGGTCCCTCGCCATTTATTTTGTGGTTGTTGTATGGATATAAAATATAGCTGAAACACACTGCGTAATAGGCTTTACCCTTAAACGAAGTTTCACCACCATAGTTTCTGCTGATGTTGAGTCATAACTTCTGGGTCGACCACAATAAAAACAATGTTTATTGTAATCTGGTTGACCCAAAGGTTTTATTTTAATTTACCATGACAAACCACATATGTTTGAAGTCCAAAATACACTACTCTTGATTAGTTGAAAATAAAAAAAACTACAAGGCCAAAGTACATTTATTTTAAATGTATCATGACAAACCACATACGTTTAAATCCAAAATAAACTAATTTTGTTTAGTTGAAAATGGAAAACTACATGGCTATAGCACAACACTCGCTGTAAAGCATGAACAGTAAGTAATATGGTCAACAGACACTGTCGTTCAGACGTACTGACGCGCCGAGGAGAGGTACAACCCGTGGAAGTGCCGAGTTTGATGCGTGCAGCGGCGCATCATGAGCCTGTTTTTCCATGCTGAAGCAAGCTTTCCGAGCAAACGGTTGAAGATACGACAAAAGTGGTCAGGACCATTTGTGTAGGAAATTAAATTTTAAAGCTCGTATGTGCTGTCAAAAATTGAATATCTGTTAAGGTTTTTCTAAAATTTTAAGTGACAGTTTTGGGGTTATAAATTTTTACATGTAGTGAGGTCCTACCTATTAATGATTGCCATCTTAAAAATAATTAAATTATCAAACATATTAATAGCCTATGTGTTAACCAGGTATATAAGCCACATTCCTGTAAAATTTCATTAAAATTGACCCAGTGGTATTTACGTGATTGAGGAACAGACAGACACACAGACAAACAGACACACACCATCTCATTTTTATATATTAGTATAGATAAACTAGTTTCTGCATGCCTTTTAAAATTAGTTGAAAACTTTAATTAGGTCATATTTAAACTACTTCTTAATTACATTAATTTGCAAGGCTTAAAATTTACAACTTAGTCTAACTTTTAATACATGGAGAGGGGGTGGAAGTTTCCGTGGAAGGGTACAGGCCAAATCTCCCACCAGACTGTTGTTCAAAAAGGGGAACAGAAAGCTATTATGGTTTAACGTTAAGTTTCCCATTAAAGCCCTAACTTCTTGCCCGTCACTAACAAAGAAAAGCACATTATATAAAATCACACAAAATGGCAATGAAAGAATAATACAAGAATTATGGGAATGAGAATGTGTATAAGCCACTGTTAAAAATCATGAGAATAAGTAAACTGAGATTTGAATGTTCATGTAAAATTACATCCGGACTGATCACAACAGCTTGTGAAGAACATAGTCATAGATTTTTAAACTGTTTATTTAAGTAACATGTTAGCCAATACAATACAAATATTTGTAAAAACAAGAAAAGAAATTTCATCAAAAGCAGAATGTTCTACATTATTGTGCCATACAATAAAAGATTTTTAATTATAAGGTAAGGTGAAAATATACAATAAATACCAGTACATACGGTATATATTTAAGTCAATCTTTGATCGGTGCCTACCAAATAATTAAACATATTTGTATTCTTGTAATAGTAACAAGCGGCATAGAGAGCCAGAATTTTCGATCCACTATTAGATATTTAAATAACGATTCGGTCTAATTTAAAACATACACAAATACATCTTCATTTCAAAGGGGAGTGAAAATCATTATCCCTACTGATATATTGGCACCATTTGTCCAGGGTCTTTGATAAAAATCAGTTAAAAATATAAGTTATCTTTTAAGAAATAATAGTTGTGACCATTAATTGTTAGGATTGGAAGAATCTATGTCATTTATGTTGTTCCATGCTTCATCTGAAGGAGAAGTGTGCCAAGTTAACCTCTCTTCATAAAACTGGATGACAATCTGGGGACATTTCACATTAGCTAGTTTGGCAGGCACCAAGTCAGCTTCATCCGTGCCTGGAAAATAATATACAAAAAGTTAATAATCAAGAAATCACAGCACATAAGTAACATAAGGTGGCCACAAATCAAAATAACAACTCATTTTAAAGGTGTTGGTTTAAGAAGAGGAACTATAGAAACTAGAACTTTCCATCTCAAACCAGTAGAAAGGTCTAGTTTTCACTATTCTTCATCTTAACCCTTTGAGGTCGCTGATGTCGACTATAGGTCGACAAACACTATTTCCTTTTGAAGCGCTTGGATGTGCAGTATAAGAGACGGTTGAAACAGTCTCTGATATGGGAGGACTACGCTTAACACTAACGGCCTACCAGAGAAGAGCGAAACTACCACTCCCTCCCCCCTGCAAGGCAACTCAAGTGTGGGTTTGACAGCCCGGTGGTTTAGTGGTTATAGTGATGGACAGCTGGCCCCTGTCTGTCACAGCGTGGGTTCAATCCCACCGGTGCGCTCTGGTGCGGTGCAATGCTAGTTGTTGGATCATGCGGTGCGGGGCTACAATGACCGCTGAGGATCACTTGAGAGAAAATGGCTCATAAAATCCAGTGAGGCGGAGAGTGACACTTTTGAGCTTAGGGAGGCTAAATCCCGTGCTTAGAGGTGTGGTTCAATGACTGGTAATGCACCATACCAGAGAGGGTTTTGCTGAAATTTTGCTTATAGGAGACTGGGGAAACCCATACAA
Organism: Matsumurasca onukii; assembly: GCA_018831715.1. NCBI lineage: Eukaryota > Metazoa > Arthropoda > Insecta > Hemiptera > Cicadellidae > Matsumurasca > Matsumurasca onukii. The sequence continues at coordinate 20,297,074 of CM032061.1, forward strand.
GAGGCTTTTACAAAAATTTAAAAATAAAATGAGACAAAGGGTTAAACCAAGACCTTTTAATAGGGTTCCCACTCTTTTCCAAAAAAATTCACGTGTGTTCCACGGTTTTCCAGGTCCAACGATACTAAAATTCGCAGTTTAGTTTAACCACACAAATAACCAAATAATTAATCAGGGAATAAAAAACTACATTTTCAGGTTATACGGTGGTAACTTGCCTTTTTACAGTCTAATTACAAAGCATAAAATAAAATACACAATGATGGGTACGAATTATAACCTACTACTGTCAACACTTAAGTAATTGAAATTCATTACATCACCATCCAAGAAGTGGCGACTATACGGGCGTGCAGACTGCCAGCTTTAGGTGGGGTTTGAATCGAGAGAATGACAAATAACTGAGAGAGTGGAACAAAACCAGAAAGAGTGGAAAGGAACAAAGGCGTAGGCAAGGATGGTGGGAGGAAAGGGACGCACATTATCTCATTTTCGTGTTGTTCTTCGGTATTAGTATGCTATGACGTTACCTTTCAACACACGCGGGCAAAACAAGGCAAGAAGACGAACGAACAGACGGGACCACGAAGATTAGTGAAGGCAAAAGATATGGTTGGATCTCTGCCGGTATGAGGTCGTTATCAGTCAACAAGGCAGTAGGGGGCAAAACTGTGTACCTGACCGGGGTCTACGTCAGCTTTCATACCTGACTCTTGTTTGAGTGTGTGTGTGTGTATAAGTGTGTCTGTTGTGTGCGTGCGTGTATTTGGGACTGCCTGTGCACTACTGTAGCTTCCTTATCTTACCAGGTCTTTCTTATTTCCCCTATCCAACATTGTTTGTCCCACGCTGAGTCCTTTTCAAGTGAATAGCCTCATCCTATCTATATTGTAGCTACTAAACCTGACCGGCCTCATATTAATACATTAACAAATTTGATCAATACGGTTTAGATTTTTATTTAATGAAATTTTACTTTTTCAAGGTTTTAAGACAAAATTCACGGTTTCAAGGTTTTTTTCAAAGTTCACAAACTTTTCGCTTACTTCCCGTTTTCACGGTCCAGTGGGAGCCCTGTTAAAATGAGACCTCACTTAATGGGTGTTATCATTTAAAAATTTTAAACTTTCCCGCCAAAATCCCATTTTGGAGAAATTGGCAAAGGTGTAATAGTGACTCAAAATTTCATTTTTTAACTTTATCAATTTAAAATTTAACGGGGAGTATCCGTTTTTATAACTTATCTTGTATTTTAAACTCCCATCCTGAAGCTAAAATAAGTAATGTTAATCAAATTTCCTTTGGAAAAATGAGATATTTTTGCCGTTAGCACGGTAAGACCCAATCCCGAAACCGTGAAATATGCACAGATTCTGAGTGACCCCCAGAACACGTGCATTTTTTCACACTTTATATACATATAAATAAATGTATTTTTTTTTATTTAAATAAAATATGAAAAATATTTTTACTTTTACCATAATTATTATGATATACCCATAATTATAGAACGGCTGGATGCCAGCGAGGCTGTATACGGAGTGAATAAGAGTAAGAAATTGCAAAGGAAATTCAATTAGACTATGCTCTACTCCAGCATAGTTTTACTGAACAGTGTGAATCATAAAATTGAGTTTTTTTAAGTTAGTAGACAACTAGAGCCATAATACTAGATAGTATACATTTGTGTTGCTCAAAGATGCTATCCTTGCTAGTAAAAGGCCTCACAGATTAAATTCAATGAATATTGGTTTTTGTTTTATTTAAATTTTTTTATTGGATCGATTTGTAAGAAACTATTTTAGATATCAAAAGCTGCTCAGCTTTGATGAACACTACCTATACATAACGCCTAGGTGAAAACTCCAGTAGAGACACATTTATTCTTTTTGCAGTAAAACTGGTTTCACATCTTGACCATTAACTGATATGCCCAACAACATAATTTCATCAAGCTTGTATTGAATCTTAGGATTTATTCCTAGGCCTAGTCAGTGGTCTACTACTACGCCACAAAGGACTTACTACTCAGATCTATCTATCCATCGTTGAAATCAATAATTTGACATAAATAATTCTTATAAGTTTTCTTTATAAAAGTTATAAAGATAAAAGTTTTCTTTCAATCTGTTATTAAAAAATCATTGTACGTTACCTTAATATATTTAACAAACGTTTCGGTACCAATCGTTTTTCTTCTACAAATGCCTTGTTTGTTTATTATAAGATGAAGTCTAAAAAGGCATCTTTATTGGCAAAAAGAGGGTCATCCGATCAATTGCCAGGTTTCTTTAACCAAACTTAGACCCAATACAACAGGAGAGATTTAACAAAAGCAGCTGGAAAAGTCAACTTAGTATGAACATTAAAAACTTATGACTTACCTTTCCACTTCATCAAGAACATTAGCTCTCCACTGGAATCTGTGGCACCAATGATTTTCTCTGGCTCCAGTTTTCTCTCAAATCCCTTAGGAGCATCACTTTCTGCAGATTCCTCTTTCACTTTCTTCTGCTTGGCAGGTTTAATCGGTGCCTCCTCCTCTTTTTCCTTCTTTACTTCCTTCTTTTCGGGTGGTGGGGCCAAAGATCTTTTTTTGGGTTTTGTAGTGTTTGAGCTACTTGAAGAAGATGGTACCTTTTCTTTTTCCTTCTTTTTTAGGTTATCTTCGAATTCTTGGATAAGATCAGGGCAGTCCAAGTTATCTTGGGGTTCCCAAGTGTTTTCGCTATCAGTATAGCCTTTCCACTTTAAGAAGTATTCAACCCTTCCTAGAAAAGACAACACTTTTAGTAAAATGGAACATTTGAATTAGAGCTTCTGATTGAAGAATTTGGGATCCAGACGGTTTTCAAAGACAAAGAACATACGAGATTGTTGAGGCCAAAACAAAAATGTAAAAGGTAAGATAATACAGTAGACTCTCAACCGTCTGACCTCCATATTGACCTTAATAATCAAAAGGAAAAAATAAGGCAATTTTTAATATTCATTATTTACACTATACTTTGGCCCCTGCAATAAAGAAACTACCACTACTTTTATTTCCACACTGGCTTCTGAAGGCCGTTTCACTCCTGCAATTGCTTCCGACTGCCGCTTGAAGGTTTATTTTTATACATTAATTTTGAAAAGCCTTTTTATTTATATGTTTATTTACATGCTTTAAAATATGTAATCTAAATCAAAAGTTGTGTAAAATGATATATCATTACAAGTTCATTGCTGAAAAAATCAACTAATTTTTCTAGAAGCTGAAAAGTTTTTTTTTAAACAAGATGTTGCTTTGTTTTATTGTAAGACATTAATACAAAACGAAATATAACAATAGAATGTGGCTTTAGGCCATTTAACATTGTTACCTTAGAACTTTAAAAAATAAACGGTTCAATTGTTCCTCATAAAGTTTACAAAACCCATATCATATGATATGTATGGTTCTATGTGACAGTGCTGCCAGCTGCGTGCTGGGATTGTTGCTCACGAAAGTTTGAACATTTACTACATGAACCGCGAGTGTCAAGTTTACCAGGAGGACTATGTGTCGACGATGTCTAACTCTTACTTTTACGGGGCTTCTAGGCCTATTGAATTAGAAGTGGCAGCCAAAATTTAAATATCCTTTCCAGTTTAATGTTTATACTAATGGAGTACTTCGACTTAGACAGTCATTCGGCAAATCTGAGTCTATGAGACACTTTAAATTTACAGGTGAAATTACAAGGGGACACTTTCATGTATATGAACTAATGTCGGGTCGATTCCGATTCCTTGGGTAAGGAATCGGTATCAAAATCGGTCAGTAAAATGGATTCTGATACCACAGAATCAAGGACTGGGAATCGATCCGTAAAAGAGAATTGTTTTTGGAATAGGGAATCGAGATTAAAGAAAGAAATGAGAATTGGTTTTGGAATCAATCGCTTATTCAAGATCGATTATAGCATCGAGAATTGATTCCGGAATGGAAACCGCTTGTTTGAGGGTTGCTACTAGTCCACTCTCCTGCGTGAGGGGAGCAACCTAGCCAGAGAGTTGCGAATCCATTCTGTTTCACAGCCTCACAAGTGACAGGTGGTTGTTTTGACCGGATCGTGATGCATGTGCTTCGTGTTGTTGAGAGTTAGTAACTAGTAATACACTACGATCTCACTAATCCAGCTCTATATTGGGATCGGAAGCGCCGGATTAGCGGAAATGCCAGAGTAGTGGAGGTTTACTAAAAATACTCAAATTTCCAGAAATAATCTTTCTTACATTGGAGGATGATTCACAGACTTGGGAGTAACGATTACAAAATTGTAATCGTTACATTTTCCTGTAACTTAACGCAACCGTTACATTCGAAACGCTGTAACGAATAACGGGTAATCGTTACAAATTGCCGGTAACGATTACATGTAACTAGTTACATTTTTCAGCTTGGAAACTAACAAATACGTGCGATTTCAAAACAAGTATTTTAATATGAATTTCACTTTGATATATGTGTTATTAAGGGTTTTGTACAGTTATACAATATCTAAAATGTGTTATCTATGGACTGTATCTGTCAAGTTATTAAAAAGCAAAGAAAACAAAAAGTGATCATCATAACCCCTAAACGGCAATGTTTGAATGTAGTCGACTAGTCTGATGCTGGTTACACTTTTGCCGGCTGTCTGGATTGTAATTTTGGTACGATATCAATATTAAATTTAATTAATTCAAGTTGGAAAACAAACTATCTAATAAAAGAGGTATTTCAGAAACGATGTTCTATCTTTGACCAAACACCAACTGTTGTTCTATCTAGTTTGGTCGGAAGATAGAAACATCGTTTCTGAAAGGCCTCACCCAGCAAATAAAATATTTATTGGACAGTTTGTTTTCCAACTTGAATTAATTGTAAATTCCAATAAGAAGCCTGGCCTCCTGATTAAATTTAATATTTATTATTATAATTTATAAAGTAATTCACGTTAGATGTAGTTTGAATTAGATGTGATGTTTTGTTTTGCTAGTTGTTTCAGTTTTAGTAGATGTGTACTCATTTCAGTCATTTGGTCGAATTCGCTACCCGCTTACGCTTAATGGCTACCACTAATAGTTTGAATAAAATGCTAACCTTTTTCCTACTATTCCAAATCCCAAAACTGCAATAGACAATAACTACTTGACTAAATACGTTTAATTTAACCTGCCTCATACTGATTTTCACACAGTAAATAGACCAATAGTTGTATAGTTTAAATTTCAACTGTAAAAATGTCTTATAATCAGAAATCAGAAATCATTTTATTGAGCCAAAATTAACAAACAATGCATTAGCCAAGTCACAAAAGATATACAACACTTTCTTAATAATAGGGCATAGTCTATTTACTCGCTATGTACATTTTGAGTTAAGAACTCTTGGACACTGTAACAAGCGAGGTTCAACAGCGGTTTTGAGCAAGCTCCTGAATTTGGAGATGTTTGGTTCCTGTTGGAGGGATGAAGGGAGGCTATTGAACAGCTTTATGCCATTGTACACTAGGTGTTTTTGAAAAGGAGGTTGAGTGTTGAGGCATTGCTAAACGACTGGAATTACGGAAGCTGTAAGGAGTTTTGATTGAAAAGTTGAATTTGGATGGGTTCTGCTTGACTGAAAGTTAGAGTTTCCAGAATGTAAAGAGACGGCAAAGTGAGGATTTTAGAATCTCGGAAGTGATCGTTACAGGATTGGCCTACGTAAAGAAAAGACAGTCCTCACGCCCATCTTTGAAGTTTGAAAAGAAATTTCGTCTTTTGGTTCTCGCACCCCAAATAGGTAAAGCGTATGCTAAGTGAGGGTAGACAACACCATAGTAAGCAGCCAACAAAACATCTTCGTTGGCTACGTTCCTTAGGTTTCTCAGTACGAAAATTCCTGAGCTGAGCCTCTTTGAGACGTGATCAATGTGACCGTGAAAACTGAGACCTTCATCCAGCACCAATCCTAAAAATTTTACATTCCGAGTAGGGTGTACTACGGTTTCATCCAATAGGAGGCTGAACCCGTGTGCTCGCCCTTTCGACAAGCAAAAGTTGATTAATTGGGTTTTGTCGGAGTTTACTGTGAGCCGGTTTTCATTAAACCATTGGACCAGACTGTTGGCCTCGGCAAAAGAAATTTGCTCCAAGAGATGAATATTAGGGCTGGATATGGAAAGAGAGGTGTCATCCGCAAACAGGGAGATTTTGGCAGTTGAAGTGCAGGATGAGAGTGTATTAATATACAAAGGAACAAGACAGGTCCCAATACGAACCCTGGGGCACCCCCTCAAAATAGATGTCTCGTCGGAAGAATAGGGTCTCATACATCCTACCTCGCTCACTGCTCGAATCTCTACAATCTGCCTTCTATCCGAAGATACGATGCAAACCAATCCAAAGCCACGCCTTGCACTCCCACATTACTCATCTTCAGCAGCAGCAAACTATGGTCAACCATGTCAAAAGCTTTGCTCAAGTCGAAGAATATTCCCGCCGGTAGTGCTTGGAGTCGATGTCTTTGACTACTTCAGTGATAAAGTTGAACATAGCCGTGGTTGTAGATTATAATGAACCAACTACTGAAGATGCTCGAGAAGAAGGTGAAACACTTTGGCGGACATAAGTTAAATGTTTCAACAGATAGAACTAATTAATGAATAATTCAGATTCCCTAGCCAGGCTAGCCAAAATTTCAAAAGAATGGTTGGACCTGTCAAGCATTGGTTTTATTTCCTTATAGGCTATGTTTTGAGTTTTGACCGAGGCTAAGAGTGACTAGTAAGTTTAGCATTAGGCTATTCCTCTTTAATCCTAGTATATCAATCAATGCAATCTTTAATTCAAGTAAAAAAAACAATAGAAATCTCTTTCTAAACAAATTTTTGGATGAAAATATTATTATTTAATTTGACCGCGGAAGCCAGTCGGTAACTGAGCCCGATGTAACTTGTAACTGACCAGTTACATTTCGGAGTAACTGTAACTGTAATCAGTTACATTGGTTTTTCTGTAACTTGTAACTGTAATCAGTTACATTTTATAAAGGGTAACTGTAACTGTAATCAGTTACCGTCTGAAAGTAACTTCCCCAAGTCTGATGATTCATTACTTTTAAAGAATCATTCAATTTCATTATTTTTCTTCCTTATGTCCATGAATTTTTCATTTGTTGATGTTGAATTTTTTGGAAAGAGTCACTAGTTTATAATTACTTTTTAAAACCACATACTTTTTGTTTATTTTCCAAGTTACATGTATACGTTCCAACAACATCTCACGGCCCGTACGGAACGAAAGCACAGATTAGCAATAAACAACGCACACTTCTCTGGCTGTCTGCAGTGAACTGAAGTAATTGATACAGACGACATACGTCACACGCTTTACAGACCAGTAGTCTTAAAAACAGGAGGCTATGTCACAGCGCCGGATTACTGGACATGTTAGAATTGCGAACTGCGGATTATAGAGACTCTTACTGTATTTATTCCAGTGGATTTTGTTTTGTTAACTGCAAATGTTATATGTCTTTATCTGTGTTCTCAATGTTAAATTATATTAATAATTGGTTACTAATCAACGATTGCAACATTATAAGTTACAAATATAAAACAAAACATTCTCTTCAATATTATTAAAGCTTAGATACGGTTGAGATTGGTCCTGTAATATGGTACAATTTTGAATTTTGAAAACACATGACGGTAGAAATACGCTACAGCCAATTTGCTGCAATTGATAATAGGCTGGTAGAGTCGATTCGATTCCTTCCGGAGGTTCCAGGTATCGAGCTCGCTAAATCAAGACTCGCTAATCAGAATTGAGAATAGAGCCTCCTCAGAATCTCTGTTTCTCAAGCAAATATGCCCATCTTTTACATGGTCTCTACGACTGGATAACCACTTTTAAGTACTTAAGTTATAAAATGACAAACTGGCAGACAACAGTATAATTTACCAAACAACACATTTTTTTTTTTTAACATTTAGGTAAATTTTGGTTAATAAAAGAAGTTTATCCTATGCATCCTATGTTTAATAGTCATCATGGGCTTATACAGCCTGTATGTAGCCTATGCCTTAGCGACGAAACTACCGACCGTTGGCTGAGAGAGGGTGCGAACCTGCGATTTGCAGTCTCGCGTGCTACCGACTTGACCACCACACCAGCACTATAATCACATAAATTCAATTTTAAAACTTGTGGCGTAGCACGGGTTTTGTCAGCTAGTTTACTATATAGTCCTATTGTCTGTAGTTACTGTAGCAGTTGCTGATTTGTATTGTTATGTTTTATTTCTCTTAGATAAAAGCTTTACGTTTATTGACTTGAAATGGAGCATTCCACTTTTACTGTTATGAAATAGTCTATAAAGACACAGGTTCTCATATAATCTACAGTTAGAAAATTGAATAAGGAATATTTTAAAGTGTTCAATATATCCTTACCTTTAACAATCCTCTTATCTAGAACTTTCTCCACACTGTACTCCTCCTCTTCTTCTCCCTTGTGGAAGGGGAATCTTTCTTATCCTTGCCCATCTAAAAAGTTAACAAGTTAAACTTGGATGATGAAAAGTTAAAAAAGCAAATGGTATGAAAACTAGGCCTATAAGTGGGCTAGCGGTGGCTGGGCTATAGCGTGAGTGAAGCTAATTTCCTCTTCTACCTGTATGGGTATTGACTTGCCCACTAAAGCATAAAAAATAGACCAGCACTTTACAATCACCCACTCCGAAACGTTCCAACCCTTTATAAGAATGAGTGTAAAAATGTATAGCTTACTATGGTAATTGAGCTATTTAACTAAAGTTATGATTTCGATGCTTTAATTTCGAGCCTGCATTTTTTTTTTTTTGAATATCTAATCTACCAACAATATCTAAACTACTATAATGAACAGCCTACAATCAAATTACAAACTACCTAGAAAATAACAAACTCCTTTCTAACAGACAACATGGATTCCGTAAGGGACTAGATATGCACACCGCAGTGGCACAACTCTGCGAAAACACCAACAGAATCTAAGAAGAAAACAAGACGTGTCTGGCATCTTTATAGATCCTCAAAATGCTTTCGACATTCTGTACTGGGAAACTCTCATCAGCCAACTGAAGAAACTAAAAGTTCAGGACAAAGCCCGTAATTGGATTGTTGACTGCCTCACTTACAGACAGCAATATGTAGAAATCGAACATCAAGTAAATAACTACTTCTCCACAACTAAATCAACTTTAAGAAAAACAACAATATGTAGGGATTCAGTTTCAATATTAGGCCCTCTATTTTTCATCACTAAACTCCTTCCCAGAAACACTTAGCGGAAAAACAAAAATGCATACTTTTTGCAGACGACTTCACAATAATCACACCTTTACCCCATGTAGCGTTGACAACACAAACAAGATCACAACAATAATGGACCTAGCGACAACAAGCTGTCGCTAATCCTTGTTGTCGCTAATCTTAAACTACATATACGTAAGAGCAAAACTCTACACATTCACTTCACACCAAACAACAGAGGAATAACTAATTAAGACTGGAAAAACTTCAACATATAAACAGAAAAATTAATAAAATTTCTAGGAATATAACTAAACCCAAACCTTACCTGGAAAAACCACATAGACCACTTCTGCGGAAAACTAACATAAGCACATTACGTCATAAGAATAATAAAACCATAGCAAATCTATAAACCCAACTCATCGCATACTTTTCTCTATTCGTCTCACACCTACGGCATGGCATATCAGCATGGGCATAATTAGCAACAAATATCAAGACAACTCTGATTCTACAAACAAACGGACCATCAAGACCATATTCAGACTGGACCAAACGGAGGACTGCAAACTAACCTTCATCAAAAACAACATACAGTCACTTGTCACTATACAAAACTATAATCTTCACCAAAAGTTCCTACCTAACAAAGACAACAATGTTACTCACACAACACAAGACAGGGACATAACATTGATCTACCACAACACAGACTAACAAAATTTAATAATTTACCATTATATGCCGCGGTAAAATTCCGGTGTAGTGACTGGTGCCTATTTTGCCATTTTCCAATTTGAAACCTCCCAAAAAGCCAAATAATTAATTAACCTGTAGGCTGAACTACCAGACCCTAGCCTACCTTCGCTTCAGGATGAAGAGACCGGCAACACCTTTATTACATTCACTAAATCACTATTTGAGATGCCGACCACTCTCATGAGGGAATTTTAAGGCAAATATGGGGTGAAGGATGAGTGGTAGTATTGAGTTAAGAGGTGTAGTCTTGTTACAAACTAAGGCTGACTCTTCCTTAGAATGGGCAATTAATTAATAGCCCAATGACAATACAAGGACCAACGGCTTGACGTAACTTCCGAACTACACAGATGACGGTCTGATACGTCTAAACGATGGTGGGAGTTGATTCGGGTATCATCAGATGATCACTGAGACTATCTGAGCCGCTTTAGACCTAGGCCTATATCATCCTCAAAATCTGACCTCCATGAAGCTGGATAACAGGACCACGCCACGTCCCAGTCAAAAGTTGCATGCACAAGCAAGCATTTTGCATGCACTAATATTAGTCCTTTCCTTAGATACTTACTATTATATAAGGTAGCGAAGTTGGAGATGATGTAAAACTTACTACTTCCTAAAACTAATCCTGCAAAATCCGTAAGCACTGGACACAGTAAGAGTGCAAAACCTCTGACAATGTCTTCTTTAAGTACAGTAACTTCAGTCCAACAAGAATAACCATCTAACGATCAAATAAAAAAAAAATATGTCCATCAAATCAACGCTTTCGGCTTTTCGACATGAAGCTGTTGTCTAGTCGAGGATGAGAGGGAACAACGGAATGTTGCGTAGAAAATGGCGCGAGCTACACAAACACGCGAGACCACGCGAGTATTGGCGACTCGCGAGAGACGACTGGCGAGATGAACGTACCATAGAGGAACACAATAGGCTAGGTACATACAGCATCATATTATATATCAAGAAGCATGGGCATTAATATACTATAAAAGCCGGTTGTACAGACATTGACTTTAAATGTACATTTAAATCAATGGTACGTGTAACTGAAAGAGTAAATGTTTAGGCACTTCCCGGCATGCTACCCCTTAACCACATACTCTTTTTTAAAGATCTTGGTGTGAAACCCAAAACAACCTTCTGGCTTCTGGTTGGACAGGAAGCTGTATTGGAACCATTGACGTTACAAACATTTAAAGTCAATGATGGAACCATGACATCATTCAGGTCTGTTTGAGGCGATCAAGAGACATTTACGTCCTTAGAAAGCTTTCCAGAATCCTGAGCAAAGACCTAGTAAAAATTTAACATGCGCTCTTCTACAGTTATGTCTGTAGCGGTCATTCATCAACTTGCTGTGCGGTCATTCACCAGCATGGATCGATATATCCTGACGATATCTTCAGAAGAAATAACTCATAGTATCAGTACCCAACACACTTAAATAATTTTCTTCGTTGGGTTCTTGATGAAACTTTAGAGGATTTAAATCATTACTCATGTTTCAAAACAAGTTTCATATAATAATAACAAGTTTCAATACACTTAAATAATGCAAACCAATTTTTCATAACTTTCACTAATATTTACAGCTGTTTACAGCCAACACGTCTTCAACTACACCCCGCTACAACACCCGAACAGCTTGGGATTTGGAAGTGAAAGGAGGCAGGCTAGCTCTAGGACTCAGAACTGTCACCCATCACAGCAATAACTCTGTAATAGACAGTAAAGAAGTTATATGAAAAAAAGTTTAGAAACTATACATCCAGCGGGAACTATACTGTGCTGGCCGCTGTACTTCATGAGAGAATTTGAGCATTGACTTTATGTGTTGAGGCATTGAATTTATATATACTAAAGTCTATAAATTGTTGAGGAGACTCCCCTCTCTTTGTTGATGACACAGAATAGGAAAACACTGACGCGGTCAATCCCATGAACAAAAAATACCCCCAGTTTCCGTCCGGTATTGTTTTTGCTATTATATGCCCTGTAAAGTCAATTTTCACATGTATATGATGTATAGAATTTCTGCGACAAAAGTAACCAACTTAGAGTTGAGAGACCAAAAGAATATATTTTTTTAAACACTTCTGACCGCTCAAGAATAAATTTTAATTGAATTAAACGGAACCTCTAATCAGGCATTTGCCTTAGAGGCCCTAAATTTCCTTTGTTTATGTTTATTAGTTTGTAGCAGTGAGTGTATATTATAGATATGTAAATTTATTATGTTAAATATAATTTGTGAACAGTTCTTATTTTTAGTTTTAAATAATTATAATTGGCAAGTCACCTTCTGAGAAGATTTATTGTGTTCTACAAACTTTTATTGATTGTAAACTGAATTTTAATTTGAGGAAATAAATCAATTTGAATTTGAAGTAGGTAAATTATAACCTACTCAATCAAGATGAAAATAATTCATCTACACTTTCATAGAGACAGCTTCTTATTGGAATTTACAATTAAATTAATCAAGTTTGAACTCAAACAATCCAATAAACCTTTTTATTTGCTGCGTGAGTCCTTTCAGAAAAGATGATTCTATCTTTGGATCAAGCACCAACTGTACAGTGGTTTCGTTTCTGAAAGGCCTCACCCAACAAATAAAAAGGTTGATTGGATTGTTTGAGTTCAAACTTGAACTAACTTTCTTAAAGTCTCTTTTGATCTCAATATAGGACTGCTCTATTACTAAAGAAATTTGAAGATAAATCGGCATGAGAGACCCAGATTTGAGCCCGGTTTGGTTCACACATTTTATCTTCAAATTTCTTTAGTACCAATAAATTAGCTATTTAAGCATTTATTTAAATTAAGATCCATAGTGTATGTTTCTAATTTTGTGAATGTTTTTTAATCAGTTGATAAAGTGTTAACCAACACATTTTATCCCTTGCATTTTGACAGCTGCTGAAAAGCTTTGTAGAATATTGTTATAATTTATTTATATTTATAACCTGAAATACTTGTGAAGTCACTTCCACGAAACAAACAACACAAACAAGTAAAAAGTGTAAAACATTTCATTTCATTTGAAATATTTTTGTTCAAAAGAACAAAACAGTTTGTGATTTAAACCTTTCCAGTATGGAGCCTCATTTTGAATCCAGTCCTGAGTGTACTTTACAATCTGAACTAAACTGTGACAAAATTTTAGTCAGTGTTATGAACATCAAGAAAGTTGTAAGTCACCATTATAATAATTATCAAAATTTTACTTTCTTATGCTTAGAATCACAATCACTAATAAACCTGAAATTTTGACAGTGTTTGGGAGTTTCACACATTAATTTTCAATTTATTTCATTCAATAGGACTGTGTGAAATTAGATCATAATATAAACGTTTCTTTTAATACAATTACACATATACAAACCACCAGTATCCAATGATAAATGTAATTAAATAATAAGAAATAAGTAGTGATAAGTATATTTAACAATATTCAAATTCAAAATCTATTTATTCATTTGTATACAATAAATGTACAGTGAATAGTGTCAAGGTCATTTTACACTTTACAGTAATTTTACACTTTACAGTAATTTTACACTCTCAATTATAATTACATATTAATTATTATATTATTACTAAATAAATTTGAAGACAAAATATTTGGACCGAACGGATTTGAACGCTGGTCTCCGCTTGCCGGGCGGTTATGCTAAACCACTACACCATCGGCCCAACTATTTCTGCCTTCAAATAAGTAATTAAATCTGAATGTTTATCCGAAACATGTGACTGTCAAATAGTGACTTTAAATCAACAAGCTGGAAATATTACAAACAGAATTTAAATACTGTGTCAAATGACTTATTATAGATCTTAATTGTATAAAGCTAAATAGCTAATCGAATGTTAATTATTATATTATAAATACATTTATTTATAATCTATAGCCTTAGCTTATTCAGTTGACATGAGAATAAAATTCTTCTAGTGAATAAAAAGCATGTTTAACAAGAAAATCTTTTACCTTTGATCTAAACTTTTTTATATCATTTATACTATTGATTGTATTTGGGATGTATTTAGAAAAAGTCATGCCTGCATAAGAAGTTCTTTTTTTAAAATATTCTAAATTATGAGCTGGAGTAACATATTTGTTTTTTTTTTTAATATTCTAAATTATGAGCTGGAGTAACATATTTGTTTTTATTTCGAGTATTATAGTTATGAAAATCACTATTTTTTGTAAAACTGACTGCATTGGTTTTACATACATCACACATTCTAATATATATAAACTATACACTGTTAAGATTCTAAGATCTGTGAAATGATGTTTAACTGATTGTTCATCTGTCATTTTAACATTGCTCTCAAACCTCTTTTTTGACTTTTCAGTATTTTATTTAAATTTAGGTTTGATGTTCCCCATATACAACAATACCATAAGAAACATAGGATTGGATATGTGCGTGAAAAACTGACTTTAAAACAGATTCATTACACAGTAGAGACAGTCTTCTTATTGCATAAATTCAGAGTTAATTTTACCTAATATAAAATCTATATGGTCAATACTACAGTGTATGTACTACAGTGTACTGTATGTGTACAAAATAGCTCATAAAGTAATTAAACTACCATGTTAAAGCACAATTCAAATTCTTGTGAAAGTAGTAAATACTTAGTCTTGCCTAAAATATAATGGCATATGCCATTCTGGTTTATGCAACATGAAATTGAGACAAGGTTTATTTAAATTTTAATTAGTTTGCACCTTTAGATATACAATAGTTATGGGTATTTTAAAAAAAACCTAATTCAAACTCCATTTTGAACAGATTCCTCCAAAAAGAATAAAAATAAAGTTGATTTTCAAAGACACTATACTAGGTTGTTCTCCGCCAGTTGATGTTTTGGAAGCAAGTAACACTGCAGTGGATTGGGAGATTGTTTATCAAATTGAACAAATTCAAAATTTGCTGTGGCGGTTTGGCTGCAAATCCCCTGTATGTAAGTTTTCAGCATTTTACATGATCAAATACTGATGATACAAGCCATCAAATTATTTTAAGTTTACAAATTATGTTCTGCATACTTAGGTAAGTAGGAAAGGAATAAGGACCTTAAGGATACAAGTTTGTTGTTATATACATTGTTTTTCATGAATTTTTCAAATGACAACTTTATTCAACTATTGACAAAAACGTCTTTGTACTGTATTATAACGGTTTTTATCCAGCCCTAATTAAAAGTTAAATTGGTTAATTATACTACTTTTATATTAATGAAACTACTAAGTTTCAGTACTTCAACAAGATTTATTTCTGGACTCTGATTTGGACAAAAATGAAGAAGTCAAGAATCAAAAAGCGCCAAAGAAAATAGCTAAATCCAACAAAAACAAATTAACGGTTGAATCTACAAGCTCAACAAACAAAAAAAGTACAAAGTCAAAAGGACTTAAAAAGAGTAAAACTCAAAGCATTGATGTTTCTGAATCATTTGAAACCTTGGGTGTATGCAATCTAGACCTTTTCTCTTTAATTCAAGGTGAGTTATCTATAACTATTATGGTTTTATCTAATAATTTTCATTTGCATTGTTTGAAAATAGGAATACTTATTTGTACGGATCTGTAAAATTGTGTACCATATATAATATATGTAACCTGATTTTAAATAATCATTACACATATATAACCTCTTATATGATTTATAAAACTCTCATGGCAAATAAAACTGTATAATTTTGTCATTGAATTTACCAGCGCCAGAGGGCAAAAATCAAAACCAGAGCCATTAACAAATTAGCAATATCATCTGTAGGATACTGTTCACTTTGCATAACTCAAGATCTGGCTTGTGCGTGTACTAATCAGTGACACTGTCCAGTCAGGAGCTTGAGTATTTACAAGTTTTGACAAGATAACATCAATATTAGAGTCATTTACCAATACCTTATGACATGATTTGATGTTTCTAATAAAAGTTAACTCTATCATTCTGGTACAAACATTCGTTATATCGAGGGGTTTCAAAATATTTCTTTCATTATATAGAGGTGTAATTTGCATTAATAAGTACAGTAGACTCTCGACTATCCGCTCGACCATCCGACCTCCGTACTATCCGCCTAACATTTTGTAAACAAATTTAAAAATTTCATGGCCACAAAGAACGTTAAAATTGACACATGGTTTTGAACGTCTTCAGTTGTGAAACTGCTAAGTTTGTAATGCATCGCAGCAACCGCAGCTGACATCATATGCCTAAGAAAATGGCGAGAGACTGCGGCGAGGAAAAGGTCAAATCTGGAATACCTAACGGCAACTTTCTATTAAAGACTTTTTAAAAGTAATTTTAGTTTTTCTTTTGTTTTATATTGTAAGCTACTGTTTTATTTTACTCAATGATTATGACTATGACATTACAGTATGTATAACTTAAATGTTCTACTGTACAGTTTTTGATAATTACAGTTAGTGCATTAATTAAACTTGTAACAAACAATTTTGCGTGCACTATTAATTTTCCTTACAAACCATCGCATCCAAATTTAACACTGTTCCAAATTTGTAAAAGTTATATTAGATCAAAACGTGATAGCCTAATTTTGTAATTTAATACAGTACTGTATAACCAGTTAAAACGTTTGATTCAGTTCGTAAAACGTGTAAAAATCAATCTAGATAGGCCCAGAAGTCCAAGTTCAATGAACTCCGGTCTATCCGGCTTTTTCGTTATCCGGCCTACCCTTCCATACAAAAGGCGGATAGTCGAGTGTCTACTGTATTATGGATAATTGAAAGGGGTTTGAAACAAAAGAAATGTTCAATTTAGAATAAATTTTTTAAATAGATCTAAGAATATCCTTATTGAATGAACAATTATTAAGTGTAAGTAATTATGAGTAGGGGATTTGTTTGTATTGAGGTTCATTATATCAAGATTTCACTGTATTTTGTTGAGCTGTTATTGAATTCCAGACAAAAATTTAATCCTGGAGTTATTCCTAACTTTTTTAATTTACCGAATAGCTTGGAGCAAGATTATTCTCTCCGAAGTTCTGCCCACAGTTATCAATTAGCTAAGGTTTTGTAAACATGTTACAATTCCAACTTAATAACCATTCAGCTTTTTCCCCATAAGAGCCAAGAGCCCAAGAGAGTCCATCAGACTAGTAATAACAACACAAAGGCAAAAGAAAACGTTTTTACAACCAAGACGTTCACAACTAGGAAGAATAAAGAAATGGTTTAAAGAAAAAATAAGACAAATTTTGCCTCCTTTTTTAGTACAGTAGGACTTAAAAAATGTGCTCCACATATAGCGTCTCTCTTCTTCATCTCATTGATAAACTTCACTATATTAAATTTAACAATGGTTAAAGATCGAAGATTATTATAAACTCTTTTTCAATTATTGATTGTTATAGTCTTTATTACTAATGTTACATGATCTGATTATCTTAAGAAAGACTCTCTATTTCCAGGAAGTGAAGCTATTGAGGAAGTTTTGTTGATTCACCCAACTATGGAACAGACAGGAAGTCATTCCGTGGCATGGACAAACTTACCAACTATTGCAGTAACTGTAAAACCGGTTGGAAATATCCTTAATGATTTGCAAGAACACTTCAAAATGCTCTCTTACACTGGAGTCTCTATGTAATATTACTCCATATTTCACAGAACACCCAAGTATCTACAGTTTTCCCTTTAGAAGAGGTGACTAAATATGCCTTCTAAATGTTAGTTCAGAAAGATGTTTAAGTTTTCAGCTTAAAATCTGAAGTAATGAAGTAAAATCTGAAGTTTTTCTGTTAATGTCAATTGTATCTACAACTTTCTAAATACCATTTGCTCTTTTCATATCGTGAACTTTATTTTTTTATATAGCCAAAACTAAATAATTGCCTGATTTGCTTGCAACACTAATTGAAAAGTTATTGACTAAAATGTGTAATTTTTAGAATTTGTACTGTCTTAAACTGATACATTTACTTAACATTACAACAATACTAAATAGTTGTACATACATTTGATTTGTCTATTTTGTAAAATAGTAATCATTGTACTAGTCTATAAAATAAAATTTATTACACTGAATATTTTGAGACTAGATTTAGAACTTTAAAAGTTAATAACTTATTATACTGTAAACATGTAGATATTAAAACTATTCCATGCTACAACATTACATCACTACTGTATATATGTACAATACAGAAAACTTCGACAGATCTGGTAAATACTATTTGTAACTAGTATAAAACTTTGTCTATTTGATGTCAATATGCATATGATACATAGTAAAATAGAGCTATAGAGCTAGTCATAAACTATAGACTGTAAAGCTGTACCTAAATATAATGATATGCTGATGAATACGCAAAGTGACTTATAGTGCGTATGACCGTGATATCGTACTCATGACCTAGCACGTCATTCGCTGTACTCTTGAACAGTGCCACTATGCATTGAATCTCATCAGCTGTAACTAGTGTAATGATATGATTGATATGTGTGTATCTATATTCTGTATGTAGTAGTTAGCTTTCTAGTTCTTCAGAATTTAACAATATGTATTTAAATAACTATTTTACAGGAGAAGTTTGAAATTGTAACGTTTACGGATGGGTCTCTAGTTACCGATAGATCAACATGGTTTCCAAAAGAAGAAGTGGAATTGTTTGAGCTCCATGAGAGGACTGGGTGGTCTTTCTTTGTACAAGTTAGTAATTAAATGATTGAACTTTACAGTTAAAGATACAGCTAGTCGTATATAGTTGCAGTAAATTTTGCTAAATGCTGAGACATTAGTTTAACACAAGATAAAGTTACTTTAAATAATTTTTATTGTGTTCGTAATAAAACCGAGAGGAAGTAGTTTGGTTTATGAGCCAAGGCTGAATGAGCTCTGGCCAAATCTCTTGAAAACTCCTGGATCACTCCCTTAAAGGGTCGACCACTTCCCCTTGTAAATATTTCTTGGGTAAAATATTAGGGACTAGTATTTAATAGGAGAACACTAACCCAAATTATAAAAGCCCCCTTTCTTCTCTATTTATGAAAAACCTGTTATATTTTATAGACTCAATAATGAAAATTTCTTTGAGTTGAAAACACAATGGAGTATAATTTACCAGCAGAAGGTCCTGAATCTATTCCAAGAATTCAGTGGTTGCAGTTCTTTAGAAGACATTTCAGTGCTGAATCTCTTCAGGTGTTCAAACAAAAGCTCGTCACGTAAGTTTTTATCTTAGAAAAGTTATAATTTTAGGGTGGAAAGTGAACTACCGGTATTTTAAATCGTTGGATGTTTTTGATCAAACAAACACAAGAGATTATCAGGTATGAAAACCCTGCAGTACTTATTTTGTACCTATATTAATGGAACATTTTTTTTTTATTATGTAAGACATGAACTCATTTCAAAAGACAAAAAGATGACGGTTTTATGTTATAAACTGCAATGTATCAAACAAAACCAGTTAGACTTTTGTAAAGTTTTAAAAATAAATATATTCTTTTTCTTGAAATATATTAATATTTGCTTAATAACTGAAAGACTATACCTAAAGTTTACCGTATACTGAAACTAACTTAATAAAACTCATTTTATATTGTGTTTAGTTTCCGATGTTGGCCCATAGAAGTTCTAATTACCAAGTCCAATGGAAGAGATCTAGAATATTTGGATGCAAACAGTGGAAAAACTGTTTCTAAAAAAACACCAGAAAAAGTAGGGAAAAAAATTTCAAACTGAAGATGAAAGTAACAACCACTATGTGCATTTGTTGATTTATCAAGTTTACTCTACCCAGGAGGTAAATTCTTCTCGATAACTTTCTGGTTATTCTAAACATAATTTTACTAGATAATTGATATGAAATCAAATTGTCGCATGATTAAAAAAAATATAAAAATCCTGTAAAATGTGTCTTTTTAGTGTCAAATACAAGAGTGGTTTCACAACTTTTTAGTTACACAGAAGAAGCAATCAAAAATCAATTCGGATCTGACCTCCACATGTATGGTATGCCCAAGCCTAAGAATGATTCAATCAGCAAAAGTGTTAAAGAAAAAAAAGGGAAAAGTGCTCCTTCTACTCCTGTGTCTAAAATGAAAATTAAAAATGAAAGAGATTCTGAAAATATGAGAGAAGTATATTTTGATTTTCCCCTAAAAATAGTAGTACATAATACATCCTATTTAGTATTTATAATTATGTAGTGATATTAATCCTTGTGATAATTTGCAGAAATAATATGACAAAGTATATACCAGTGGTTCCGGTTCATACTTTTAATAAAAAAACCATGATGTATCTAAATTGGTGCTTTGTCCACGAACTACAGAACTACTGATGTTTTCATGCAAGCTGTAATTTAGTAGTATTTAGAGTAGAGACCCAACATGCCAAGTATAACTCTACAACTACTGGTTAGGAGTAATTGAATCATTAAATCATTATTTGAGATGCCGACCCCTCATGAGGGTATTTTAAGGCAAATATGTGGTGAAGGATGAGTGTGATGAGTGGTAGTAATGAGTTATGAGGTGTAGTCTTGTAACAAACTAAGGCCGACTCTTCCTTAGAATGAGTCATTAATTAATAGCCCAATGACCAATGGAAATACAAGGACCAACGGCTTAACGTGACTTCGAACCACGCAGGTGATGGTCTGATGGTCTAAACGATGGTGGGAGTTGATGCAGTTTGGGTGAAGTTTGCAGTTTTACAACTTTAGCCTCGAACTATTTGACTAATAACAAGACTTCACATACAAAGTGCAGATCAACACAGAATAAAAACTCCTACAAACAAATCAAAATTATACCAAATTCTATAACAAGCCATGAACACTGATTCACAAACACATTGAAACTGCAGAATCACAATGTGAATGGACTACTGAGTTACCCACATAGACCCATCTATGGGATTATGTTGTAAAGTTGTGATGTTTCTTTCAGAGTACTTTGAAGAAAATGTTGTCATTCAAAATAAATTGTATGTGAAACGTGGCATTTTAAACCTACTTTGTGTCATCTTTAAATTGGTATAACAAAAAGAGTCAAGATAAAACGTTTTTCTTTGTGTCGTTAAATTTGTGTTAAAATTCCCTTTCTTTTGAGGTGCATAAAGGGGGCTTGTATTTAAAAACAACACCGGATTTTGGGTGCGGTGTGTGTGCATAAAGAACATCAAAACAAACTTCAGTATCCTATAAAAATTCTCCAAAGGGTTTTAAAAGTATTTCCTTTTTCAAAAGTTAAGACGGGGAGACATATAAAACTCACCCTGTATACATACGTACATATATCTTAATTTGTATAAATGCTAAATTGCCAATTTATTAGAAGAAAGAATTTATTTATTTAAATTTATTTATTTAAATTTATTTATTTTAAAGAAATGAAGGGTGAATTTATTTATTTAAAAAATTTGAAGACAAAAATTTGGACCGAACCAGGACTTGAACCGGGTCTCCCGCTTGCCATTATGCTCACCCTACACCATCCGGCCTGCCTTCAAATTTAGAGAAGTATTTAAATATGAATGTTTATCGAAACATGTGACTGTCAAATAATGACTTTAAATCAGCAAACTGGAAATATTACAAACAGAATTTAAATACTATGTCAAATGACTTATTATAGATCTTAATTTCATATGAATATAAAGTAAAAGCGTCAAACGTGTTCTGGGGATTACGATCAATGCTCATTTCACGGTCCCGGTCTGGATTTTACCATGCTTATGGCATAAATATCTCATTTTTCCAAAGGAAATTCGATACAACAGGATTTCTAAACTGCTAAAACACAAATATTATTTTGTTTTTATTCTTTAAAAGTTTTACTTTGTAATCTATGAATTAGAAAAAGTAAAAGTTTGTTTGTTGACCTGGTTTTCAAACATTAGGATCGTCAGTCAACACCTTCTGAACCGCAACAGGTTTTCAACTGTTTTGGAGAACCAGTCTTTGTTATCGTTCAAGTTGCTTCTGAAACCGCTCATAGAAAAGAGACTCTTGAGGAAATCATACAAAGGTACTGTACTTCTTTGTAGTTAGTTTGACAAAAGAGTAGAACTGATTTTCAAAATAGATAACTGACAAACTAAATATTTTAAATTTTAATAAACAAAACTTCAACGTGTTTCTTTTTTTATTTTAGTATTGAGGAGATTATTCCTGCGAGACCATTACCAACTAGAGAGGAGATAGTTACACTTAATGCTATTTCTGCTTTTGATTCATGCATTGAGAGACTCATCCACAATACTCATGAACAGTATGAGGTACAGTATTCAGTGATTTTGTTACTTTTAAAAACAAAACTAATTCAGCTAAACTGGTAAACCACCCAAATACCGTGATTTTTTACTTTAAGCAAAAACTAATGAATTTAGCAAACTGAGAAGACAAGTAATGATTACAATGCCAGTCATAATGTTGTAATGCTTGAAATGCTGCAAAATTCAATTAATAACTAAGTAAACCTTTATTTTTTTAAGGATTTCAAAATGATTAACAATTGTCAACTTAAAGTAAATTTTTAAAGTTAAGATTATTGGTGAGTTTACAAATATTTTGTGACAAAAATATCTTATAACATTTCATTTCTAAACTTAAAGTAAGTTCTAAAACTAGTGTTCACAACATTCCCCTAACATAACCAAAATGTCCTAGATTTCAACACAGTTGTAACTTGTAACAAGTTGACAGCTCTTTTGTAAGTTAAAACTGTGTGAACATTTTTAGTTTCTTACTGAGAAAAATAATTTAACTTTACTAATATACTTACTCTCTAGCATTTTACACACAAAATGAAAAATGTCAAATGAAAAATCCTCCAAGTACTTTTTATGCATCTTCATATGACCTTACTAAAAATGAAAGCGATGAAAGAGTATTTAGAACCTTACGTGTACGATGGTTTGGTATTTCCTGAAGAACTGTCAAAACTGCAAGCTGCAGACCAAGTAAGTATTTGATCAAAATTTACTTTAAACTAGAACAGTCCAATGACAAATTGACTGGGACTCGTGGCGGGGTCCTGTAATCCAGCTTCATGGAGGTCAGGTTTTGAGGATAATATAGGTCTAAAGCGGCTCAGATAGTCTCAGTGATCATCTGATGATACCGCATTAACTCCCACCATCGTTTAGACATATCAGACCATCTCCTGCGGTGGTTCGGAAGTCACGTTAAGCCATTGGTCCTTGCATTTCCATTGGTAATTGGGCTTTTAATTAATGACCCATTCTAAGGAAGAGTCGGCCTTAGTTCAGTAACAAGACTACACCTCATAACTCATTACCACCACTCATCACACTCATCCTTCACCACATATTTGCCTTAAAATACCCTCATGAGAGTGGTCGGCATCTCAAATAGTGATTTAGTGATTTAGCAAATCCATTTATCTATAGGTGATCTGAATAGCTGTGGTGGACTTTGCTTCGGTTCATACAACAGCTCTCATCTTCTGATACTTTTAGATACGTTCTGACTTCTGATACTTGTTCCATATTAGCAGACAAATGTTGAATTTGGTCTATAAGTACGTTGTATTATAAACGTCAGTATTATATATAAACATGGTGTATTACCGTTTAAATAAAAAAAGATGATTTACTAGTAGGGCCTTAATGAAAGAATCATCAGAGTCAAGTAGTTGTAAATAGAACTCTACAGATTTTATTAGTTACAAAAAGTGTCTGGTAAAAGTATAATTGTCCGTGGTTACTGCTAATGGTTGATTGTCCCCAATCATTGAAAAGTGATGTGTATTTTGCACAAATTTCAATACTAATTCTCCAATGTGTTTAGGATATGTTGTCGCTCAATTACACAGCTCTGGTGGATAAAGTGATACGACAAGTGAATGCTTTGACTACCTATGGACCTGGTGAATATGATACTCGAGTTTCAACCAACCGTTTGTTGTATTTCGCTGTTGAAGCTGTTGAGGAGGGCAGCTTTGACAAAGCTCAGGAATATTTGTTAGAAGTATGTAAAAAGGGAGATATGAGTCTTGTTGTATGATCTTGTTCAAACATTTGGTCAAGAGTAAAGTTTAAGTATTAATATTTTAAACGGAAGCGATCTTTCTCTAGACAAGATGACATTGTTTGTAAATGTTCTTATACTTTTTGTTAAAGTACAGTACTTATCATGAACATATAACGTACTCAACAACTCACAAAGAAGTTTTTAAAAAATTTCCTTTTTCCAGTTAAACTTTACTTTCCTTTAATCTCTCTCTAATGGTCTAACAATGTCAAAATTGTATTATGATTCTGATCTCTTCAATAAATAACTCTGGTTCGAAGTTGGTCAAAAGCAATGACACGATGCAGTGTGAAAAGCCTTTTATCAAATACGTAGCAAAATCATATCTGTTTAGATAATATAGAATCATTTATAAGAGTTTGTATAACATGTGTAAGATAGTTTAACGATGACTACCTTAAACTGTGAATTGGTAAAAACTGCAAGTAGATTGAAAATACCAAGAATAGTTACACCTTTAAATGATACCTAATTTCCAAACCTTCTTGTTTAATGGAAATGTACAGAATGTTTTTTTTTTATCAAATTGATAAAAGAAGTAGTCAAGCAACTTAATTGCAAGAAGCAAAGAAGGAAAAATGGGCCAGCACTTTTGCTGTTATCACTTGTTAACAAAAAAAATAATTCATATTTCCCTTATAAACCAAACTGCATTTATTTGCCTTGCTATATAGTTTTGAAGTGAAATACAGTTTAAACTTTGAAATGAAATGAGAAACGTCTTTATTTGGGAAAATATAGGACTTTATAGTCCTCTCTACCATTTAACCATGTTAAACTTTCTATTAAAAAGCTCGATACATTGTGAAATTGACTAAATAACGTTGCAAAATGGTACATGTTTTCCACAGGTATTTTAAGTATTTTTTAATATCTATTATAAAATACTGTTGTACCTAAAGATGAAGTGTAAAATATGTTCTAGAGAATAGAGAAGAGTAAGAACACTGAACCTAAGTTATGGTTTGACTACGCAGTGTTCTGGGTAAAAAAAGAATTTGAAAAAGCTGGAGAATGTATAAGGGAAGCTATATCCTTAAATACTGCGTACACTCCAGGGTATTGAACATAGTTTACATATATTAATATTTTATAGAAAAGAGTAAACAGTTTTAGTACATTGGTCTGATGAAATCTATTTCATTTAGCTTCAAAAGTTTTTCTAGATGGTTATGGTTGATCCTCTTCATTATAGTAGGGATTGTATCATAATTTTTACTAAAGTATAGTCATATTTTTCAAACAGTTCATTACGTGTTACTGTCCCCTTTCATGGAGTTTTTAATCTTTCATCTTCATCCTATGTATTTTTTACTTATATCCTGAGTAACTGCTCTACATACAGTTCTTTAGTGAACGATATATAATTGTTTTTGTCTGGAAATTTTTAAACTATTACTTCTAAGTGAAAACTTGTTTTAAATAATAAATATCACAAAACCAATATTAAAACTTTATTTAGGACTTCATAAAATGGCATAACATTTTACAATATTGGTTTTGATATTTAAAATTAGTTTTCATTGTTATTTCCAATAGTAAGCACCTTCTGCCCTCATTATTCTTTAGTAGTCTGTTGCCTCTGAAGATAAACACAATGTGTTTGACAGTGTCCAAGGTAAAAAATGTATTGTTTAAAACTTAGAATAACGTGCAGTATTTAAAATAAAATAACATTACTCTTGAACTTGTTATAGCCTCTTTTTCATTGGGCTTCTCTCCTGGTTAACAGAAGATTACAAAGTGGCAGAGAGGTTTCTCTTGGCAGCTGTTGCTACAGATCCTTTTTTCTTGGAAGGTTGGGTCGCTTTGCACATTTTTCACAAACAGATGAACAATCCTTTAGATGCAACTGAGGAACTTTTAAATGGTTTGTTAACTTGCAAGTTAATGCAATACTTAAACCTGTGATATTTAAAGCACCCTAGCAAACTGAATAATGAACCAGGCCTACCTGCAACTAAGTGCTTGCATGAGTGAATTGAATTTCCTTTGGAATTTTTCACTCTTATTTGCTCCGTTCACAGCCTCGCTTTGGCATTCGGCCATTCTGTTGCCATGAGCGTTACTTCAGTTTACGTGTTTTAGATTGAAAAAAGTAATGAGAAGTAGTAAATGAAAAGTACTTTAAAAATACATATTTATTTCAAATTTCATCAAAGTCGGATGAAGTTTACTGTTTTAGATCTTTTTGACAAAACTCCAAAGGGTAATTCTGGTTATTTTGCTGAACTTGACCAAAATATTTACAAAAGGACATTTGTACCAAATTTCATGAA
This sequence comes from Matsumurasca onukii, assembly GCA_018831715.1. Classification (NCBI taxonomy): domain Eukaryota; kingdom Metazoa; phylum Arthropoda; class Insecta; order Hemiptera; family Cicadellidae; genus Matsumurasca; species Matsumurasca onukii. The sequence continues at coordinate 20,323,454 of CM032061.1, forward strand.
AATCGGACAAAACATGCCAACATGCTGACGGCATGAATATCTCATTTTTCCAAAGGAAATTCTACAATAAATTTATTTTACAATAATAATAGTTCATACATACATAAACAAAATACTGTCATCTAAAATTACTGGTCACTGTTCCAGTGGTGTGACCAGGAAAAACAATTTGTGTATAAAAAAAAGTTAAGTTTGTCTTGTTTAACGAGAGCAGTTAGGACTACAAACTCCTCTCAACATCATAACACATAAGGAAAGTTCTGATCCTATCGTACAGTGTTCCTAAACTCACTCCTTAATAGAAACTTGATTACTTTAAAATAGTACTTACATTTTATGATTATGCCACAGGTTACCTTTCAGTTGTTAGTTCATTCAAAACAGGGTTTAAACAGATTTTTGACTTACTATTTCCTCATGAAAAAGTATGTCCTTTCTATGTCCCCTAAAAACAATTAATTTTAATAAATGACACCTACAAGTACAACCAAAATTAGTTTGCTTGAGAAAAAGTGTTATTTTGGGCTGACTTGTTCGCTGATTTTTGCTACTAACATTTTGACGTCTTGGATTTAGCTTCTCTGAAATTACTGAACATAAAAAAATATATGTTAAGATTGTCAATCATGTTTCTGACACTGACTGAGTTCTAACAGTAATTGAACTATAGAAAATAGTTTTTTTTTCTAATTTTGTAATACAGTAATTGCTTTTAGGTAAAAAGTGCATCAGAGAAGTATTTCCTCTATATTCAGCTCTACTGTTTCCCACTTTGTCGGTCACCTGACCTGGCTGACAGAGACAGGGTTTTCTTGTTGACAGCTGTTTACATGATACAGTTGTCTTTTCCTGAGGTAAATTATTCTTACAAGTCATTTATTCACATATAAACAGCTTATATTATTTAATTAGGCTGTGCATTGATCCATACTAGAGGAAACTTTTACCACTTCTCAGAGCAACCCACAGTGAAAACTTACCAAGAATTTCAATTTGAATATAATTGTATTATGAAAAGAACTATCTCCGTAGTAGATTTTTTCAGGACCTCCTAAGTGCCCCACCTTGCTTTGTTAATTATTATCAAATTGGTTTTGTATCTAGATGCTTCATATCTTGCCTGCTTATTCATAAACTAACAATAAATTATTAAATTTTACATGTTAAAACGGTACAAGTGAAGTTTGTCTTGTTTAGAGGCCAACTTAGGACTACAAAGTTCTCTCTAGTCTTTAACACTTAACATCAACCTTTAAATAGCGTTTCCACAAAGTCACTTAATAAGCGAACCAGCGCCACGGAGTAATGAGCTCTGGAGTCGTGCCTAATTCAATCTAATAAGAATCTGCGAAAAGCTGAGGAAATGTTAGCAAGTAGTCAAGTGAATATGGTGAAAAGTAAGCGTGATTCGGTTAACATACCTTAATGTCAACCTTACATCTTACTACAGTGTATTTATTGCCACTAAATTAAAACAATTTTGAAAGAAATTGTGAAGTTGTGCACACAAAATGAAAATCCCACTATTCTTTTAATAATAAATAATAATTTTATTGTTTTTGATTTTTCTAAACATTGTACAAGTATTTTTTGAATACAACTTACTCTCTAATACTGGCGTAAACCGTAGATAGATAGGTGTTTAAATGTAATGTTTAATGTTTGTTTTAGCAGCAAAATTCAGTATTTGAAAAGTACGGAAATGTAACATTATAATTTATAATTTTTGTCCTTGAATGACTAAACTGTGTAAAACTAAATCTACATAAAATACTACAAAACGCAATTATTTGTTTCAAGCTTGCAGAGTTGGCACTATCGTATGACCTGCTACTGCACGGGCGAACTGTAAACTACTTGTACTATTTGGCAGTTTGTCACTACCAACAAGGACGTTACAAGGAGAGCATTCATCACCTGGAAGAGGCATCAAGAATTGTTTGGAAGTGCGTGGAAACCAACAATTGGACTTGCAACTAATTTAAATTTATTGATTACATGTAACTATTTGACCATTAAACGTGAATTATCACTTTTATTATGTAGGTACATTAAAACAATTCAATTTTACGTAAACATAACATAAAGTCAAGCTGAACCAGTAGAGCTGGTGTGAGTGAAGTGAATTTCATTTGTAGTTTATTATTCTAAATATGATAGCTTCCTTAAGCCTTTGGCTTCAGCTTTAAATATGCTTTTTCAACATAGGCCTTTTACTTCATGCTTTGAATGAAGTGTTACGAGAACATAGAAGTATGCGACTTGTTTACTGACCTGATTATTATTACTTTAAAATGTTATTTTGTTGTTTATATTTTATTTATACGTTTGTACTTTTATTTATATTTAAAGAATACCAAAATGAATCTTATCCTTCTTGTCGGGATTTAATCAAAAATAAAACTGTGATTACAGGAGACCCATTTGTGGTCCTTGAAAGGACACTGTTTTTATAAACTTCAAATATATGATGAGGCCAAGAGCTTTACAATTCGCTATCAACTGCTCGGATGACCTTGAAGACAAGCATTTGGTGAATCTCAGGTACGGTACAAAATCTAAAATGTCTGAGTTTTGTAACAATTTGTGTATACTTTTGTTAAACAATATCACGGGTTAGTGGGGTCTCTTAACCATATTTTGAGATTAAATTTTACAACTTTATCTTGGTAGGTTTAAGAGTTCTTTTTTCAAAAAGAAGATTAATTTCTAAACTACTGGGTTTTGTCCCTTATTTTCTTAAATTTAATGTTTGAAATCCACCATAACGTTACTAGCCGAGTTGGAAGTTAATAAAAGTATGCACAACTTCAAGAGGAGTGATTAATAACTTATTAACCTGTAACCTTGAGACCTGATAGAATACAATTTGAACAAATAGATACAGACGGACAACGTATTATGGAACTTTATTATAGTTATAAAGTGTACATCTACATTTAATGTTATCATACTAAATGCTATTGCAATAATATTTATGTACTGAACATAATAAAAAACAGTACAAACTTTTGATATCTAAGCCCAAGTAAAATATAAAGGTCCTAAGTTTGCGTTTAGATAAAAAATTGACTGTATGCTGCATTAAAATAGCTCAACCTTAAGTTTATTTACATTAATAACACAAGAATAAAAAAACAAAGATATTATTGCCCGACGATGATAGCCTTGCTTTCCAAAGGCCTCATAAGTTAAATCATTATAAGTATTGGTTTTTCGTTTTATTTTTATCTAACTTTTAAAGATATTAGATAAACATTTGCCAATCATTTTGGAAAACAAGTTTTTTTTATTTATGAACTGTTTTGTTGCTGTTTTGTGAACAATAGAGGTTCAAACTTCACGTTTTCAACAGGTTGGGAAAAATTTTAATAAGTGAAGGGGACCACCAAACCGCTAAAGTAAGTTTAATGGAAGTTTGTGATATAAGTCCAACTCCTTTGTCTTGGCTTGAAATGGGAATTGCTACTTACATGGTATGTATAAAAATTTACAATTTAGTACATACAATTTTACACATATAAAAAGGTAAAGTTTGTCTTGTTTAACGAGTTAGGACTACAAAGTCCTCTCTGCCACTCAACCTCGACACTAAGTGTAGAGCAAAAACAGGCGTGCTCTTAATTTAGAAAAGCTTTCAACTAAATTTTTGAATTAAAGAAAAAAGAGGTTTTAATAAGTCAACGCAAAAATCATGTGATTTTAAAAGAATAAATCTTAACGTCACGATCTATTAATAATACTAATTTTATTATAAGGAAAACTACTTTATAAAGTAGTTATTTTGTAACTGTATAGTCTATTGCGGTCAGTATTATATAGTAGAAGTAAGATAGCATACAGTAGGAGGAGGCGGGTTGAGGGTGTATCTAGCGGGCCTTGGTTGAGGTGTGAGGAGGCGGAGGAGGCCAAACTGACAGTCTGCAAGGGGGCACCGTGGGAACAAACCGCCACTGATTAAACTCCTAAAACTGTTAAGTGGCGTCAAAGTGTTGCAAGAATGGAAAATTGTGCTACTGCTTACAATTTCATCGTGGAATTATTTTCCAAACAGCTGAGAATGTCACACAATGATGTATTGTCCAGGAGGATAATATGAAGGATGCAGAACTCGCTTTGACAGAAGCTAACAACTTGGACCCCAGGCTGGCGAGAACCTGGGGCTGGCCCTGGTCAACTTGTTGATGGCCAAGTTTCCTGTGTATCATAGATGTCTGAATCAAGCAATTAAAGCAAGTATATAATAACTAACTTAAGTGTTAATGAATAATGAATGTGATGTAAGTGTATGATACAAATTACATAATAGCTTAATTTTGTTTTAGACTTTGGTTTTAGATGATTTTTAGTTACAGTATAAAGCTAAAGTTAGAGGGCTATTTTTATTGTTTATTATTAGGGACAAAAAGATATTTCTTTAAGCATTACTATTTACTTCTGACATTTGAAGTTAATTGCAAGAAATACTATTTTAACTGCTTTTATGTAATTGAATTGATTAATGAATATTATTCAACTTATTGTATTTATAGACAAAGGCTGATTTGCTATGAAGTGACTTGAAAGATGAGATCAGTTTTCAACTCAAAGCAAAATCATGATCAAGATGATCTAAACCTTAACATTTACCTTATTACCCTTACTTTTCTGGACAATTTGTAAAATAGCCTAGTTTGTATTATTTTTCAGTTTGGCTTGGATGACCCGATATTATTGGAAAGACTTAAGGTGCTTGGAAGTTTAATTCAACGCTAGATCATAACTGAGCATACCGTTGTCTTTGTAAGTTAATTTGTGTTATTATAATTGTTCTGAAATTAAAACGTTATGAAACACTGAATACATTGTTTTAAACTTAGTACAACAGCAGAGCTCACTATACTCAGATACAGTACATCGGGTAAAAACAGATGTGAATCGGTCTTAAAAACAGATGTGAATAAAAAGCGGAATGGACAATTGAAAGGTTCCTAATTTTATCTATTAGGGCATTCTGAGGCTGAAAAAGTTGTTATACAATAACCCCATTGAATTTGGGTCAACGAAATCCGAGTTAACAAAACACATGAAACCTGTTACATTACTTGTAAAAGTGTTGGAGTTTTGAATAATTTTGCAGCAACAACATCTTGGTGACTATCCTTCATGTAACAAACCAAGATGTTGTTGCTGCAAAATATAACAAAACAGTAAAACCAGAAAAATTAATGGAAGGAATATAAACTGTGATTCAAACAATTTTATTTATCAGCTCAGGTGCAAGTTTGTCAGAAAAGACTACATAGGAAAAACAACAACGACTACGTATTACCAACCACAGATTTGATATTACATGAAAACATGATATGGCCTCTGTCATCGCATGCAATATTCCCCGGGAAAGATGCTATGGAAGAATGTTTTGAATTAAGAGTTCTCCATCATGAAGATCCTCACCCTAAACCTAACATTAATGACAGTATCATAAGAAATAAAGAAATAGCTCATCAACTGTTACTAAACTCAAGACAACCAGCTGGTTTGAATATTAGATAAATAATGAAAGAAATTAACATGTTTATGTTAATATGTTTACATCTTTTAATAATTTATGTGTTGTTTTTTGTGTTGTTAAAGCTATGATTAAGCAAAGTAAAGTTTGCTAAATATAAGCATATTTTAGACATGTATTTATATTTATTTATTTATTACTACACCAAGAAATGGTGCTACTATAAGCTTTTGTTGACTGTTACAACTGGCTTTGTTGTTGTGTCAAAGTGTCAGATTACTGGATATGCCTGAGTGGCAAACAACCAGACTATATTGTAATTAGTAATTATGGTAACAAGGAAATAATTCTTTAAATAAGTGGGTCCTCCGTAGTCCGTATAACCTTCTAACTGACAAAAATTAAACTTTTCAGGAGGGCCAAAAAACTGTGTAAATAATATTGCACTCAATATAATTATATATTTTTTAAACGTTAAACTATGTTATTATAACCCATTTCTTAATTGCTATAAAATTCTGTATCTTAATTGCTACTTATAGCAGAGATACAGAGAATTTTACCTCAAAAAACGTTTTAACTAACGTTGGTTGCAACGTTATTCTAATATTATTCTACACTGACGTTGGGTTAGAACATAAACTTACAAAACTGCCCATAATCTGATATTGTTTATAACTAGCTCGTTATGTATGCACTCGTTATAGTCCTATGTGTTCAATGAGAAGAGAAACAGAGTACGCTACTGTAGGCAGTGACTGCGCAGCATACCAGCCTGTAAAAAGCGTTATTCTATTTACATCTGCAAGTGGAAGATTTCTGGCTCGTGCTTCTTTATTGGAAAAGTATGGTTGTCGAATTCCTCATAGCTTTCCTTTTCTTCTCTTGCCATTCTGTTACACTTAACTTCCGTTTTTTGCCCTGGTTTAACCGTTTTCTATCTCTCGTGGCAGAACATCTCGAGTCAGGCGACATCTCTGCTAGTTAGAGCGTTATTCTCACGAGACTGTATTTCCTGCCACTTCGACCAGCTGTTCAGGGCTACCAACATAAAATATTGACAAACCAAATTTACCATTGATTTAGAATCCCAGAGCGTTATTCCACTAAAACATCAATTTTGAAAAAGTGTCAAGCGTTATCGTGGGACCCATTCAAATGTTTTATATTTAACTATAAAGGAAAACATTCAATGAGCATCAAATATGTCTATTTAAATAATATTTTATTACTTTTATTAAGTACACTTTCTAATAAAATAGAAAAATATTAACAATAATGTGTTTAAAATGTTCACAATTATATTAATATTAGTATTTAAATTTGCTAGCACCAAATATATGAAATAGAAATTGGAAGACCAAAAATTATTCAGTAGAACCTATACTATGATGTGACACTTTTGACTGAAAGGTGTAAAAGTATGAAAATGTTGAACCATACATAGTAAATAAGTATTGTAGAGAGCACTAAAACACAATTTCGGTTAAAATAGTCAAAACCTGATAACAAGCCAAGGTCACTGGCTAATTTGTATTGATTGATGCTGTCATTTTGCCACAACACTTAAAAACCAGGTCAAACTATCAAGACTCTACTGAAGTATTCAAATTCCTTAAAATAATTAACTCTAAAATTTAATAAAAATCTAAAGAGTTAAGAACTCTTCCCTTTAATTCAGACTTAATTTTTACTGTGAAGCAGCAGAAAACTCTAAAACTAAATTGCAGCAAAACCCTACTCAACCAAGTTTTACAAAGTGGTTTATAAGAAAGAAATTTTTAAAATTTTAGGAAAATACCACAAACAAGCAGTTTGCCAGTAGTGAGAACACACAAAACTACATGAAACAGCAGCTTGCAGATGGCCTTATACTACGGTTCGGTTTCCATTATTAGAAGTAATTTTCAAATCAACTTTTTAAACTAGAAAAGAGTTTGTATCATTCCACCATTTCAAAGTAAATGACCAAACATTGAGAAATTATTCTATGGGTCAAAATCAAGAGAAGACTAAACTTGTTCAAAATACTCCATTTCCACACTAGCAGCCATTTTTTTCATCACAAATAACTTGTTATTCCGGCGCAACAATGCTTGTTTGATATTTGGAATACTTCTGTATCTAATCAAACATAGCAGCAAATTACCGACAAGTTCCAATTCAATGTTCTCAAAGACTCCTTTTAGTTGTATTATTTTATGCTTTTCTTCAAATAGCAAAAAGCAGTGATGACCAGAAAAAAGTTTTTGGAGTAAATTTCTTTAGAAATTGAAATATAATCTTAATGATACTACAAACTTGAAAATATGTTGATAAGCAACCAAGATACAGCTGGGAACGGCAAAATATACGGCTGTCCAATAAGTTCGTGAACTAGTTCAATATGGCGGCCTTGAGGGCGTAAAGCTCTGCCCACTACATCACGTGAATACTAGACATCTAAGGAAGCGTTCAGTATTACTCGTTTGAAAGTCGAGCAGTGCCTATCAAGCACCCAGTGTCAGTTTGTATTTTATTTGTTTTGCTGTTAGTCAAAAATGGAGATCAATGATATCACAAAGCAAAAAATCAACATCAATTGTTTTTAGTGAAACTCTGGTAAGGTTCTCAAGAACAAAATATGTTGATGGCTGTTTTGGAGATAATGCCTTGAAGAAACGTCCATTTTCAAGTGGATCAAACATTTCAAAGATGGCCTTGAAGACGCTGAAGATGATGCAATGCAGGGACGACCTTCAACCTCATGTGTGGGTGAAAACATTGTTAGTGTGCGAGCTCTGGTGTCTGATGACCGTCGGAAAACTGTTAGAATGATTGCAGACGATCTTAATGTATGCAAGTCACCAGTTCATACCGAAGTTTTAGTGGCGAATTTGGGCTTAAGAGAACTCTGTGCAAAAAATGTGCCAAGACCGCTGACGCCAGAACAAAAGTTGAGAAAGATTGACTGTGTGAATGATTGGAAGAATTGGAATGATTGGAAGACTGACGGAAACGAAGGTGAGTTCTTACAGAGAGTCATCACTTGAGATGAATCATGGCTTTTGAGCAAAGGGTGGCGAGAGGGCATCACTGCATCAGTTGATGTTGATTCGTTGTTCAGTGATTTCATCAATCACTGTTTTTCGTGAACAGCAAAAAAAAAAACTGCACTGACAGCTTCAGGTACAGCTCGACTGTCACACGAGCACTGACGCTTCATTGGATGTCTAGTAGTGATATGATGTAGTGGGCAGAGCTTTATGTTGGCTCAAGGCCGCCATATTGAACCAGTTCATGAACACTAGACAGACCTAGTAGGTATAGTTGTTTTAAGTTTTTATTTGAATTGCATGAATTGTTTTTAAATCATACACCAATGTAGGACAACATTTTCAGCTGAGCAAAGTTAGGTGGTTGAGCAGGGTTTATTATGTGCTGTAGGGGTACTAGGGCTATCCAGAAAGTAAGTTCTGTTCCACGCACACTCGACTTGAGACAGCGACCACTCCTTTCAAGTTGAGTCAGATTATGGGATGAATAAGTTGACTGGTCCTGTAATTCAGCTTCATGGAGGTCAGATTTTGAGGATGATATAGGTCTAAAGTGGCTCAGATAGTCTCAGTGATCATCTGATGATACCCACATCAACTCCCACCACCGTTTAGACATATCACACCATCACCTCGTGGTTCGGGAAGTCTCCTTCGCTAAACCGTTGGTCCTTGTATTTCCATTGGTCATTGGGCTATTAATTAATGACCCATTCTAAGGAAGAATTGGCCTTAGTTTGTAACAAGACTACACCTCAAAACTCTTTACTACTACTCATCACACTCATCCTTCACCACATATTTA
>CM032061.1:20332884-20368608 GCA_018831715.1 Matsumurasca onukii
AAACTCCAGTTTTACTACTATGAGTGCTCAACGGCAAATATTGCATATTGAAAACGTTCTATTTATTGCATATTAGCCAACTTTCAACAAAATATAGAAATATGTCAGTATTAAAAGCCATCAGATTGTTGTAGTAATCATTGTAATGTCAGATTGAGGTCGCGTCTGCAATGTCAAAAATCAATGGATGAAAGCTAATCTAGTTCTCGAAAAAGTCTGATATTGAGTGTGAAACTAGTGACAGAAATGAGATCAGGGCATTTACATTTAATTTCCACCCGGTGTCTGAAAGTCTTACCTTTAAATAAATCAATCAATCAATATTTGAGATGCCGACCACTCTCATGAGGGTATTTTAAGGCAAATATGTGGTGAGGATGAGTGTGATGGTGGTAGTAATGAGTTATGAGGTGTAGTCTTGTTACAAACTAAGGCCGACTCTTCCTTAGAATGGGTCATTAATTAATAGCCCAATGACCAATGGAAATACAACCAACGGCTTAACGTGACTTCCGAACCACGCAGGTGATGGTCTGATATGTCTAAACGATGGTGGGAGTTGTTGCGGGTATCAGATGATCACTGAGACTATCTGAGCCGCTTTAGACCTATATCATCCTCAAAACCTGACCTCCATGAAGCTCAATTACAGGACCACGCCACAAGTCCCAGTCAAAACTAAGTGGTAGCTCAATTACGATCAGTAATAACGCGTGGAGAGCCAACTAATTTTTTTTCTAACTTAAGGCTAAACATGACGGGGATTAGTTCTCTCATTTGCCACCACGTAGCAGCACCAAATTGACTAAAAAAGTAATGCCGTGCTTGCTTGTTTAGTAAAAGTTGTTAGTTTAAAAGGTTATATATGTAAATTGTATCCGTAAAATTCACGCTATGGCTCTACTTTTTATTTTTTTATTAAAATAAAAAATTTAAATATTTTTTTATTACACACAAATTAAAAAAAACAGGTAGTCATTTGAAGGAGTATTTTTTAAACAACCGTAACCGTTTTAAATTAAAATCGGTTCAACCAATCTGTCGGAATCCTTTTTACACGTTCCTCAGGGATGCGGCGTTGCCATATCGCCGCGACGGTGCCAAACTGTGCTGCACGGACGAACAGTTAGCTGCTAGCTGCTTGCCTACCTCACTGAGCGTACGGGCACACAAGGTTGTCATGCCCTAATATTCACACTAAGAAATTTCTTTGTGCACAATTATACTCATACAAAGCACAACACTGTTGTCTTCATGGCTGTCGTAATACATGCTTGCAAAACAGTTTTAATGTGTTTGCTAGTGTTAACAAGGCGTTAAAATTAATAACCTTTGAAATGTTCTAATGCGAGTATAAGTATTTAACAGTGTCCTTTTAATTGCGTTGCTGGACAGTTTTAACATACGTAATCCTGTAGTTTATGATTACAATAATTATATGACCAATTCATCATGCACAGTGAACCTTAAAGTAATTTTGCTGCTAAAAATAACAACTTTAGTAATCCACATAAAAAACTGTCGAGGTATGAGTTTAGGTTTGAAATAGTCCTCACAACTGTATGCACAATAGCTCATATAGGCTTGAAAGTGTTGTAAGAATCGAATAAATACATATTTATTAACGAATAAGTACAAAATTCAACAAACATCTGTGGAGTGTAGACGGAGACGAGTATAACGTAGTTTACAATTAGATATTTTATACCAATTTCATACTGAATTATTCCCCGTAACAAAGGCAAAATTACAATTAATAATAGAAACAAAACACAAAAAATCACAAATATTCAATAGCGCAATCAAATTAGGCTTGAGTATTCCACAAGAATACATACAGTAATGTATTAGAACAGACGTGACATTTCTCTGAGACATATTATAAGGAGCACAGAGGTGGTAGTCGCGACTGGAGTCTGTCATTGTAGAACCGATGACATGACGGATCAGCTGGCCGTAGTGCTGTACCAGTGTACCCTGTGCAGACGACACGACATGCACAATCAGCTGTGCAGAGTCCTACCCACCACCTGACAGGTGCATGTACCTGGCCCGGTCATGACCGGAAATGACGAAAAGTGTTCCAATATTTAGTATACAATTAGTACACATTAGTATAACACTTTATAATGGTATATATCAACCTGAAGTGAATGGCGATCAAAATAATGTTTCCAGGCCAGGAAGTCTATTCGATGACGAAACCGGGAAGAAAAGCTAATAAGTTAAGTTGTTCCACCGGAAAACTTAATTGCTTGTAGGCTATTAGTAAATTAAAAACGGATTTGTTTGGTAACGGCAAAGTTGTAGGACCATCAAACTCTGTATACCGTGTGAATTGAATTGAAATTTCCCCTTACGCTGTGTACGTTTTCATTAAAGCGAACCAGTTAGCTAAGCTACATTACGGTGAATGGGGATTAGAATATAGAAAATTAGAAGATATTGTTACACATGAAGTGGATCAAGAAAACGGAAACTCCGGTAAGTAAAAGTCACTTGACATTACACTATAATTTTTTCTTTGTTTAAAAGTTTGTTGTTACGATGGAAGGATTTCAAGTTGAACTATTATTGCGGACATTTTCCATCGTTAGTGAACAAAAAGGACAACTTTGGGATCTGCAATCTGATCCAGTTTAGGTAAAAACCTAAAACATAACACAGAACACATTAGAAATAATGAGCTGGCAAAAGAATGCAGTGGTCAGCTACTTTCAAGCAACATGGGGTTGTTAAGTCAAACAATAAATTAAATCTTAAATTAGAATAGTAGAGAACAAATTATTATATTATATTATATATTATATTATTATTATTATATTACAATAATAATAATAATAATTTGTGTTTGTAATAATGTATTTGTTTTGTTCTCTAGTCAATTCAATTCTGAATTTAATTTGTTGTTTGACTTAACAGCATGTTGGTAGAGTTTGACTTTGGTCTTCATGACAAACTTAACTCATTCAGATTTCCGTGGATCGAATCCCAAAACATTCACTAACTGATAATCCTAATAACTTCTAACACTATAATTATTGTTATAAGTAATTCGCTTACATTATTACGTAATTGCTATTCACTAGGTCTGCGAAGCTGGCAGCATATCCATTTTTAAAAGATTAACATAAGCACTATTTAATAATTTGTTTTAGGTTTGTTTAGCTAGGAATTACAGAGTATAGACAATATGTAATGACGATTCACACTCGCATTAGTATTACCATCAACCAAAACCAGTCATACGGTCACAATAAATCTTGTCTTAGACAGTAAGCTCTATAGTTTACTGAGATGAATGCATCAAAAAGGAATACATCAATGAAATGCTCCTTGTTGTTGTTGAAATAGAGTGCGGAGTGAGGGTATGTTCTTATCAATAGTGAGTCAGCACCGATAAAGAGAGCCGAAAAACGTCAGCGTGGGAAATGTCTAGACGCTTTAGGGATGAAACTGTGTCACTACTTACTCAGTTCAAATTCAGATAGAAATATGTGTATGGGTTGTATATGGTATACTAATTTCAATGTAGTATATTAATTTATACTATTTTTTATTTATCAATTTATTTATACAATAGCTACAGTTTTCAGTTTCACCTTACAAGCTATTTTGACATAACAAATGCAAGATATTCATTATGTTAAACAGTACAAAAGCATTTTTTATACAATAAAACAAGTAGATTAGGCATACGAAAAATCATCTGCACACATTCAGGTAGGTAATATATACATTACAAACCAATGAACCCAATTATACTAAGTGTATACTAAAGTTGACACCAGTTTCGCGTCATTTAGTGACATGGGCTATGCACGCCTAAATCGGGCACCTTTAAGGCGTTATTAGAGGTCCCGTTAGGTATACTAATTGTGCAAACAGGTATACTAATATATACTAATTGTATACTAAAAATTGGCATTGGATTCAATTCATTTGAACGTATGACCGGGCTCGCATGTTCCTCCAGTACACTATTTCCCGCCAGTACAGCGCTACTGTGTTTTAGAATAACTCGTGTCATGTGACATGTGTTATAGTTATAAGCACTTATATGTCTAGTTATAAGCACTCGACCCGATTCTAACACCGTCCAGTTGCCTGGTCCTTCCGGGCCCAACCGCGGATTATTATAAAATTATAAGCAATACACTAGTGAATGGTAGTCGTGAAAAAGACTGGTTGTTTTATTTCACAAAATATTAAACCAACAGCTAAACAGCATTTATAAATAGTTGTAAAATGTAATAATGGCAGCGAAATAAATTATAAATCTACATTCTGCAACATAAGCAAATTATGTTTGTTGTTAAGTTTAAGAAGTCTTATTGGTTCAATATTGAATTTAACTGCTTCGCTTTTAGGTATGCTGTAGTGATAAAACTCTACTTTTCGAAAGTAGGCCTATAGATTTAACACAGTAGATTTTATAAAAGTGCCTCAATGTTACAGCTACAATATTTTACGCTTAGCAACGAACAATTCGCATGCAAGATTAGTGATCAGTTATAACCCATGGATCAAACAACTGACAACACGTAATTTACTTTTATTTTCGGCTCAAGTAAGAAAATTAGTGAACAGTTTGATTAGGACATACTGTAAACAGTGTACAGGATGCGTGTAGACCGACGAGCGGTGTGTGTGTGCACTACTGTTACTACGCGGCACAGTCCTGGCGGGGAAAGACGGCGGCCCGTCGGCTTTTCAGGTATATACTGTAAATGCAGACAAAAAATTCCGATCGGACGGCTTAACCAATTTAAAATCAAAATTGCAAAATTCATTTAAAAATAAATCTTTAAATTGACTACCGGTGATTTGTAAATTTTTGTTTTTAAAATCAATTTTTTGCTGCTCAAAATCAGTATAAAATAAAAATTAAAAAACAGAACCATTGCGTGAATTCTATGCTTTGCCTAAATAACAATCCGTTTTTAAATTGAAAAAAGTTTAAATCGCCCGAAACTGAGCAATACTTTTCGCCGCAGAGGTGCTGCTACCTATCGGGCTAGATTCTCAACACTAAGCCGGTAGGTTTAGCAAGAGTGCACAGTGCCTGACGGCCATTTTGTTTTGTCCCTTACGTACAGTAAAAACACGGATTTTCTTGACTTGAAAGATTTCACGCCTACAACTTTCTTCGGATCTTTTTCAAATAAGTTTTTATTTAACATATATGATAATGCTGCATTGATTCGGCTTTTTTTTTCGGAAATCATACTAGTTCTATAGTTAATACAAAGAAATTAAAAATACAAATGTCTTACATTTTTGACCGACTTCAGTGAAACTAGGAGGTTATACAAATTGACTTTGGGCGATTTTTTTTATGTCTGTTCACGAATTACTTTTTGAACGCAGGCACCGTTTTACACCAGTTTGCTGATTGGTAGATCTTAACTCCATAGTGGTCCCATTTAAAATAATTTTGATCGGACTTATATTTCTAAATAAAAAAGTAAAACCTCAAAAATCTCAAAAACCCGTGTATTTGTTGCGTGTTTTGCATGGTAAAAACAATATTTCGAACCGGAAATAGTTTCAATAGCACTATTTCGATGTAGAATTAAATTTTCAACAAGGTAGTAGTCTTAAGTTCTTCTAAATGCAGGTGTTGTTGAGATAAATAGATATTTTCGTCTAAAAATACTCGAAAAATGTCTTTGTTTGTATTTACAGAAGTTCTGAACGCCAAAATATACACTTGACCAAAGATTTGAAGGAACTTTGTGTTAACTATTAAACATATTGGCAGACTACAATTTAGGAGTTGTTATAATCTTCATTCATTTTAAAAAAATATTGGAGTTGGTGCTGCTGAGGGGCAATATTATCTAAGAAGAAGCAGCACAAACTCCAATATTTTTAAAAGAATGAAAGATTATAACAATTCTAAAGTGTAGTAAATAATATAATGTGCACGCATTGATGGTATTTTATATGTATTAGCAAATTAATATTTATCATATTGTTTAACATGAAATGCGGAGTAAAATTCGAAGCACTGGACATGCAAGCATGTATGTACATCCAAGCAATGTCCCTAGATTGTAATAAATAATTAGCAAACGATAACTAGCAATAAACGTACAAGATTCTTATTTTGTGTTTCATTTTTAGACTGGGACTCGTGGCGTGGTCCTGTGATCCAGCTTCATGGAGGTCAGGTTTTGAGGATGATATAGGTCTAAAGCGGCTCAGATAGTCTCAGTGATCATCTGATGATACCCGCATCAACTCCCAGTCTCCCACCGTCGTTTAGACATATCAAACCATCACCTGCGTGGTCACGTTAGGCCGTTGGTCCTTGTATTTCCATTGGTCATTGGGCTATTAATTAATGACCCATTCTAAGGAAGAGTCGGCCTTAGTTTGTAACAAGACTACATAACTCAATACTACCACTCATCACACTCATCCTTCACCACATATTTGCCTTAAAATACCCTCATGAGAGTAGTCGGCATCTCAAAAATAGTGAAATAGTGATATGCAGCGTTGCTTTGGTTTCACCAAGACAAAAATTCAATGGTGGATTTTATGGGAAAGTAATCTAAAGAATAAGTCTTGAAGATGGACTATTATGTGAAATGAGCTTTTAATGCTCGGAGGAAGATTGTGTGAGAGAAATTACTATCAAAACGTTTCCATGTGCCAAGTGGCTCAATTTATCTCCAGAATCTTGGAAACTTTCCTCGTTAAATATTTGTAACGAGTAAACATAAGGAACTAGGCTTTGCTGTACTCTAAGTAGGTTGTTGAGGATGAGGTTTATGTTTACATAATATTCTACGAAACGTGTTTTACATGAAATTAATTTGTAATTAAAACACAAACCTGAACAACCATTATTTAACCCTTTTTGTTCGTTGTATAATCTAAACTATCAGTTAAATAAACTGGAACACCCTTTAAAATAATTTTTTAATACCGCGGACTAATGAAGAGACATTCAGACCTTGATTTAAGTCCGCTGTTTATTTACAGTGAAGATACGTTTGTTATTATTTCCAGTTTTTCTTTCAAAAGTGTATTACAAAACGGTTTTGGTGTAAACCTGTGCATTTTAGGATTCTGTGACGTTTACTATTATTATTAAAAAAATGATTTCAATAGCCACAGCCAATTTAACAGCTACGCGACTATACAAATACTGAACAAAAACCATGAACAGCAACGAAAATTGTTAATGTATTTTTGATTATTACATTAAACTATGAAGAAATTACTAAACAAAGCAAAACTCTTTCATTAAAGCGCTAACAACTTTACGCAAATACTTGGATTTATGCTTTTGGATACTTGTGTAGGAAATAGTTAAGTAAAAGAAATGTTTTGTTGTTTGTAATTAGTTTTGTGTTGGCTATATGTATCATTTGTGATTATATTAGGGATTAATTACCTATAGAGTTTTTTTTCGTTTCCTGTGCTCACTTCTCCGGTACTTGGTTATTCATTATCAGAACGGGCTGGCGAAAAGCCGGCTGTCTTTGTTTATACAAGGACAGCGCCTGTGTTGGAGTCCAGCCCAGGAACGCTTGGATGCCTAGTTCCGGGAATGGGGCTGGCTGGCTCGGAAAGACGTTTAAGATTCAGCTTGACAGGTCAAAGACATTTGACCTTAGACATTTTGTTACTTAGAGGACTGACATTTGTTGTATATAATTTTTTTTATTTGTTTTACTTTATTATCGTTAAAGATATTCACTTTTATATTTAACGATAATGTGAGAAAATATGTTCTTTTCAATTTCAAACATAACATATATATTCAAAACTAAATATTACAAAAATAAAAAAATCTTATTTTTATTCAACTTTAATTTTTCTGTCGTCTGAAATCTAGGCCACCCTCTGTTGAAAACTATTTTTAACTCTCACGGTAAACTAAGTATAATTAACCCTCATTGTGCTGGGCAGACTGCAGAGAAGGGGTTGCGGCTCCTGAAGGGTGTACACGAACACGCTCTAAGGGTGGGTCATTTTCACCCCTTTGTGGGAACATGAATGTAATTTGGCTCATTCGCAGATTAGCGTGCGGCTATTCATACATTCAACCCCTTGGTCGGCTCCATTCAACTTAATCAATCCATTCATTTAAACCTGTAGTTGGTTGTTCGGAACAACGCAAGAAGTAAGTAAAATATCAAAAATCATTAGGAGGTTTTCAGAGCGGGGAAACTATACCTTTGTGGCTGTAATAAGTTTTGAAATTAGGTCGGAGCAAACTAATAGGTTAAAAATATTAGTAATTATAAAACCACGTTAAGTTTGACAGCTCGTAAATTGTAAGATAATTGTATTTATTATACAGTATTATCTCAGTAAATAATCAGTCGTATTTAAATTTAACCACACAAAATGTCCCAGTTTGATGGGTGTTCCAGGCCAAGTGATACTTGACGCATCAAAGCGCAATGTCAAACAGCTAAATTCCACAGTGATCATCAAGCCTAACTCAACTAGGCTAAACGATGCACTTGCAGTCTTATTGTACATATCCCGAATATCAGCTAAGGATAAAGCGCCGCTTGCGGAATTTCCTTTGCAATTTGTTACTTATTCGATCCGTTCACAGCCTCGCTTTGGCATTCGGCCGTTCTCTGTTGGCGTTGAGGCTGTGTACGCTACGCTCACAACCTTCTCTCTTCGGCCTCAGACTTGAGTAGCCCAGTAACACGGGCGCGGCCTGCGGCCTCAGACTTACGCGTTTCTTTTACTGCAAGTTTTATTACATATCGTGAAGGTAAAACGTATTTCAAATTTTATTGAAGACGGACGATTAATAACGCTGTCATAGTAAAACACACTTTGAAACGTTGCAATGAATTTTCATATTTTGGTACATTGATGCATACTATTACGATACATAATTATTTCAAATTTCATCAAACTCGGATGCAAATTACGGTTTTAGATTATTAAACCCTATTTTTACCAGAACTCCCTCTTCCCCCCCCAAGGGCGGTTCCAGTACCCCGATTATGCTGGTTAACGCACTTGACCAAGATATTTACAATAGAAATGTTTCTACCAAATTTCATTAAATTTGACAAAAAATGCGACCTGTAGAGAGCACACACATATATACATAGTCTTGTAAAATGCTCAAAACGTGTTCTGGGGTCAGGGATCGGTGCTCATTTCACTGTTCCAGGTCTGGTCTTACCATGCTGACGGCATGAATATCTCATTTTTCCAAAGGAAAATCGATATTGACATTGACTGGGACTCGTGGCGTGGTCCTGTAATCCAGCTTCATGGAGGTCAGGTTTTGAGGATGATATAGGTCTAAAGCGGCTCAGATAGTCTCAGTGATCATCTGATGATACCCGCACCAACTCCCACCATGGTTTAGACATATCAGACCATCACCCGTGGTTCGGAAGTCACGTTAAGCCGTTGGTCCTTGTATTTCCATTGGGCTATTAATTAATGGCCCATTCTAAGGAAGAGTCGGCCTTAGTTTGTAACAAGAGTCCACCTCATAACTTATTACTACCACTCATCCTTCACCACATATTTGCCTAAAATACCCTCATGAGAGTGGTCGGCATCTCAAATAGTGATTAAGTGATAAAACTAGCCGTGTTAACTATCAGTCAATATTTTCGTTGAGTGAATCCAAGACGTAATCGCCCAGTGAAGATCGGGCCGTCTTAACAAATGACCGAATGGCTTAAGGAAGTTCATGACAAGAAATGGACTTCAATTTGTCTCTTTAAGCTAAGCTTTCTCCAGTGAATTTATCTGGATTCTCCAGTTGTTCGTTTGACGATTTCTCAAATGGGATTTGGATTACACGGCTCACAGAGAGAGAGTAATGAAACAGCTCGTTAACATTCATTGGAAACAACCGCTTCGTAAGGGAACATATTTGGAAAACAGTTTGTTGTTCCTTAGCAATGTGAGGACACTAGGAGTGAAATATCACTCTCAATCTGTACTCTGAAATTGGGATTTAAAAATAAAAAATAACTTAACTGTCACATTAGTATAACCTAATGAGAATAGGTAGCTTCATTATGCTAAAAAAATACTACTACAACCTCAAATCCCAGTATTATAGGTATACAGGGTAAGTTTTATGTCCCCCACCTTCACTTTGAAAAGGAAATATTTTTAAAACCTTTGGGTTATGTTTTATTGATCCTGAATTTTTGACGTACTTTGTATCACACATACCCCCACCCAAAACCGAGTGGGAGGGTGGTCCCCTTTAATATAAACTCCCCTTTGTTGGACCTCAAGAGAAAGGAAATTGACACAAATTCAAAGACAAAAAAAAAGTTTAATGTAAACTCATTTTTTATACATTTTAAAGATTTTGTCACAACACATTCTTTTAATGTGAATTGTAGATTTTAAACCTGATTTCTTGTAATCTTTGAATGGATATTACAAAAAAGAGTAGAGATAAACATTTTTTCTTTGCCTCGTTGGTTTGTAGTAAATTCCCTTTCTTTTGAGGTGCCACAAAGAATTTTTTATTTGGAAAAGTCGAGGGCTCCACGCAAAATACGTCAAAACTAACTTCAGAATTCTATACAAACATTTCCTAAGAGTTTTAAAATTTTCCTTTTTCATCAGTTAAGGTGGGGTCGAGACATTTTAAACTCACCCTGTATAAGTATTTAGCGAGCTAACTTAAACCTGATGTTATAATAATGGCGCGTTTATATGAATTCCATCACTTTATTTACAGCATTTACCAATTCTAAGATTAAAACTAAAAGCGTGTTTGTTAGGCAGCGTACAAAGAAACAACCCCACATCCAAGATTATACAGCGTGGTTCTTAGATTGCTCTGCGGTTCAGCTCAATCCAAGAAAACTGCTGTTCTTTAATCTGCGGAAACTACAGGCTTTGCTGTTTGCATGTGCTAACTGTTTCAACAAATATTCTCGAATTATTTTTCTCGTGAAACCTTAATTGTTTGAAAATTGCATCGTCTTAACTAACACAGATTATAACAGCTGATAAACTTAATTTTAAACTAAATCACTATTTGAGATGCCGACCACTCTCATGAGGGTATTTTAAGGCAAATATGTGGTGAAGGATGAGTGGTGATGAGTGGAGTTATGAGGTGTAGTCTTGTTAAACTAAGACTCTTCCTTAGAATGGGTCATTAATTAATAGCCCATGATTAATGTAAATACAAGGACGAACTGCTTAACGTAACTTCCGAACCAACGCAGGTGATGGTCTGATATGTCTAAACGATGGTGGAGTTGATGCGGGGTATCATCAGATGATCACTGAGACTATCTGAGCCGCTTTAGACCTATATCATCATTAAAAACCCGACCTCCATGAAGCTGGATTACAGGACCACGCCACGAGTCCACAAACTTGAGAGCGCAGTTGAAGTCCGTGACATTGAATGTCGTCTCATAAGAGCAATGTAAAAACATGCATTTTCTTGGGACACCTCACGTCTACAGTTTTCATCGGAATTTTATTAAATACACCTTGTTTTAAAGTGTATTAAATGTTTAAGAGGTTCAAACCGAATTTCCATTTTCACATTTATCAAACCGTAACTAAAAAAATAAAGACACGTTGTATTTGAATTTTTTGTGTTTACTTTTAAACTAATAAAATGTTGTACAAAAGTGGTCAGCGGAGTCACTGCAGTACACTATCATCTTTCAAATAAAACTGATTTCAAAAAGATCTGATGAAATTTGCGGGCGTGCAGTGTCTCAAGAAAATTTTGTTTTTACATTGTTCTTAAGAGACAAAAAAAACAAAATGGCCGACAGGTACCTGCACTTTAAAACATCATTATAATCTAACTTAACGTCTGGAATGCTGAATGATCAATGGTACCAACATTCAGTGAATGGCGTATAACACATGTGGCAGGTAATTACTGGATATGGACACAAACCATTAAGCACACAGACACACAGCTCTAAAGCGGTGCATCTGTACTTGATACATCTATATATATAAAGAAAGGTCCTGACTGACTGACTGACTCATAATCAGACCACAGCCAAACTACTGGGCCTAACGAGTTGAAACTTTGCACACCTGTTTGTGGTAGCCCAAAACCACCCACTAAGAAACGGTTTTGTAAAATTCTATTAAGGGTAGTTTTGAGGGGTGAAATTAAGCAAAATAATGCACCACTATTTGTCGCTAGCGCCTAAACGAGTGATCCGATCTTCAATCTGATGAAAAACGTTAGTGTGGCATGAAATTATCTACAAGTTTTATATAACATTTTTTTGTATCTCTTAGTTTACCAGTCAACGAGCAAACGTAAAAAGCTGGTCACTTGCCCAGTTTCCCCGCGCCGCGCCCCACCATATCGATTCCTCTTCCATCCAGTTGCTGCCTATGTGTAGGTAGAATTTCAGATATTGATGTCCTGTTAATCTCCTTTAGGTCTTACAGAATACTCTTGTGTTCTTAAAGAATACCTTTAATGTGGCTAAGGTTCCATTGATGTGAATCAAAATAATCGGT
This sequence comes from Matsumurasca onukii, assembly GCA_018831715.1. NCBI lineage: Eukaryota > Metazoa > Arthropoda > Insecta > Hemiptera > Cicadellidae > Matsumurasca > Matsumurasca onukii. The sequence goes on from CM032061.1 coordinate 20,345,374, forward strand.
ACAACACACTAGAAATCAAAATTATATTCCACCGAACTACCATAGACTCTTCAGTTATGTGATAAACTTCCTATTGAAGCCGGTAGAATTTACACAATAAACTTCCAGACATTAAAAACTATTTTTCAAAACCAAATTCAAATCCAAACTCATGTTTATCTTGCCCAAAAATTGTTTTATACAATTAGAGAGTCTATAGTTGTAGGTAAAGTTCCACAATTTAATTTTTTAATTTAGCCAAAGTCTTACTTCTGTGGTAATTTTTTAGTATATTGTCAAAAACAATACTTATATTGTAAAAAAATTGACATTAAACCAATTGTTGCTGTTGTTTTGTTAAACTAAACTTTATTCATTCTATGTTTATTCAGACTAATATACTTACATGTCCTGCATGTTGAAAGAGTTGTATTACTGTTCTGTAATTACAGTACAGTTATAGGTTCGAATTGGAATACTGCAACTGTACTGTACTCAATTGGCAAAAAAAGTAATTTTCGAATTCTAAAGATGTATCGAATGATTATTGGTGGTTTCACTTGCCGTTCAAAAAAGTATAAGTATATGTAAAGGATGCTGGTGTCAATTTAAAAATATAATTCTTGAATTTCTTATGAAAATGTCCATACGATGATTATATTAAAGTAAAACAGTTTTTACGACAGTTTGACGAATGAGGATTTTACAGCCGGAGAAAAAAGACTGAAAATATAGTCTACAGAGAAGTCCTTAAAGCCAGCAGTAGGCGAGGAAACCGTTCTAAAACAACTCCCCGTAGAATGATATCCAGGCAGCAGGTGAGGATTTGCGTAAACAAATGTCCCCGTTGATCTAGACAGTAGGCGAGGGGATCTGCGCTAACAAAATTCCCCGCAGAATGATATCTAGAAAGTAGGCGAAGAGATCTGCCCTTATAAAACTCCCCGCAGAATGATATCTAGAGAGTAGGCGAGGAGATCTGCCCGTACAAAACTCCCCACAGAATGATATCTAGAGAGTAGGCGAGGGGATCTGCCCATACAATACTCCCCGCAGAATGATATCTAAAGAGTAGACGAGGGGATCTGCCCTTACAAAACTCCCCGCAGAATTATATCTAAAGAGTAGGCGAGGGGATCTGCCCTTACAAAACTCCCCGCAGAATGATATCCAGGATTAGGTGAGGGGATCTGCCCCTAAAAACTCCCGCAGAATGATATCCAGGAAGTAGGTGGGATTCCCTTTCAAAAACCCCTGAGAATGATATCTAGGGAGTAGGTGAGGGGATCTGCCCTTACAAAACTCCCCGCAGAATTATATCTAGGCAGTAGGTGAGGGGATCTGCCCTTACAAAACTCCCCCGTAAAAGGTAAAAGGTAAGTTTGTCTTGTTTAACAAGGCGAAGTTAGGACTACAAAGTCCTCTACCACTCAAATCAATCTTTACCTAGCGTCACTAGTCACATTACAAAATGTAAGTGGTGACTGTGATCATAATTCGCGCCACCGGAGTGATATCTTGAGCTGCATGCGATAAACAATCCGCCACGGATCAGTGTAGCAGTTGATATCCAGGAAGTAGGTGAGAGGATCTGCAACAAACCTCCCGCAGAATGATATCCAGGATGTAGGTGAGAGGAACTGCCCTTACAAACTCCCCGCAGAATGATATCCAGGAAGTAGGTGAGGGAACTGCCCTTACAAAAACTCGCAGATATCTGCAGGATGTGGGATCTGCCCAAAACTCCCCGCAGAATGATATCCAGGAAGTAGGTGAGGGGAACTACCCTTACAAAACTCCCCGCAGAATGATATCTAGGTAGTAGATGTGGGGATCTGCCCTTTCCAAACTCCCCGCAGAATGGTATCCAGGAAGTAGGTGAGGGGATCTGTCCTTACAAAACTCCCCGCAGAATGATATCCAAGAAGTAAGTGAGGGGAACTTACCTTACAAAACTCCCCGCAGAATGATATTTAGGATGTAGGTGAGGGGAACTACCCTTACAAAACTCCCGCAGAATGATATCCAGGTGGTAGTGAGGGATCACCTCTACAAAACTCCCCAGAATGATATACAGGCAGTGAGGGGAACTACCTCTACAAAACTCCTTGCAGAATGATATCCAGGAAGTAAGTGAGGGATCTGCCCTTACAAAACTCCCCGCAGAATGATATCTAGTAGAGGCGAGGGATCTGCCCTTACAAAACCCCTGCAGAATGATATCCAGGCAGGTGTGAGGATCTGCCCACAAAAAACTCCCCGCAGAATGATATCCAGGAAGTAGGTGAGGGGAACTACCCTTACAAAACTCCCCGCAGAATGATATATCTGGTAGTAGGTGAGGAGATCTGCCCTTACAAAACTCCCCGCAGAATGATATCCAGGAAGTAGTGGGGAACTACCCCTACAAAACTCCCGCAGAATGATATTCAGGAAGTAGGTGAGGGATCTGTCTTACAAAACCCCGCAGAATGATATCTAGGAAGTAGGTGAGGATCTGCCCTTACAAAACTCCCCGCAGAATGATATCCAGGAAGTAGGTGAGGGAATCACTCCCTACAAAACTCCCCGCAGAATGATATCTAGGAAGTAGGTGAGATCTGCCCTTACAAAACTCCCCAGAATGATATCCAGGAAGTAGGTGAGGAACTACCCTACAAAACTCCTTGCAGAATGATATCCAGGAAGTAGGTGAGGGGAACTACCCTTACAAAAAACCCCTGCAATGATATCTAGGAAGTAAGAGGAGATCTGCCCCTACAAAACCCCGCAGAATGATATCCAGAAGTAGGTGAGGGAACTACCCTACAAACTCCCCAGAATGATATCTAGGTAGTAGGTGAGGAGATCTGCCCCAAACTCCCCCGCAGAATGATATCCAGGAAGTAGGTGAGGGGAACTACCCTACAAAACCCCCCAGAATGATATCTAGGTAGTAGGTGAGGGATCTGCCCTTACAAAACTCCCCGCAGAATGATATCCAGGAAGTAGGTGAGGGGAACTGCCCTTACAAAACTCCTGCAGAATGATATCCAGAAAGTAGGTGAGGGAACTACCCTTACAAAACTCCCCGCAGAATGATATCTCAGGTAGAGGCGAGGGGATCTGCCCCTACAAAACTCCCTGCAGATGTGATATCCAGGAAGTAGGTGAGGGAACTACCTTACAAAACCCCCGCAGAATGATATCTGTAGCAGGTGAGTGAGATCACCCTTACAAAACTCCCCGCAGAATGATATCCAGGAAGTAAGTGAGGGGAACTACCCTTACAAAACTCCCCGCAGAATGATATCTAGAAGTAGGTAAGAGGGAGATCTGCCCTTACAAACTCCCCGCAGAATGATATCCAGGAAGTAGGTGAGGGAACTACCTTACAAACTCCCTGCAGAATGATATCTAGGTAGTAGGTGAGGAGATCGCCCTACAAAACTCCCCGCAGAATGATATCCAGGAAGTAGGTGAGGGGAACTACTCCCTTACAAAACTCCCTGCAGAATGATATCCAGGAAGTAAGTGAGGGAACTACCCACAAAACTCGCAGAATGATATCTAGGTAGACATGCGAGGATCTTACAAAACTCCTGCAGCATGATATCCAGGAAGTGGTGAGGGGATCTGTGTAACAAAACTCCCCATGGGAAACTAGCACGATACCTCCACAATGTGGTATTTAGATCATTCTAAAAAACTGTGTAAATTTGAGTGTTGTAAGTAACAAATACAAGAATATTGTAATCTGATTGATCACTGTAGCCAAGATACTTGAACTCATTTTGTCCGTTGCGAAGCACGGGTACAATACAGCTAACACTCTTATAAAGGACTGCACTGCACTGTACCGACCATCACAGTCATGTACGGTCAGGGATAACTACTGTAAAATTCATGGTCGCTATAACTTTGCAACTGGATTGGCAACATCGCGTTTGAGCCATCTTGGCTTCAATATTCAAAAAAAAAAAATGTAATATAACTTTTTTCTTCAAGGTTTAACCCCTTATTTCTGCAGCTATTAAACAGCTACAAAACAGCACTAAATCACTATGATGCCGATCACTCTCATGAGGGTATTTAAGGCAAATATGTGGTGAAACATGAGTGGTAGTAATGAGTTATGAGGTGTAGTCTTGTTACAAACTAAGGCCGACTTCCTTAGAATGGGTCGAATTAAAAGCCCAATGACCAATGGAAATACAAGGACCAACGGCTTAACGTGACTTCCGAACCACCCAGGTGATGGTCTGATATGTCTAAGCGATGGTGGAGTTGATGCGGGTATCATCAGATGATCACTGAGACTATCTGAGCCGCTTTAGACCTATATATCATCCTCAAAAACCTGGATTACAGGACCACGCCACGAGTCCCAGTAAAAAGCTTTAAACGATTAAGAACAATACGAGAACAGACGAGTTATTTAGCTTCAGTTATTGTTGAGCAATAACACTTTGTGCCACCTGTTGTGTTTGTGTGGTGGGCGAGGCCTGGCAACACGGGTCGAATCAGTATCGCACTTGTCTTTATTACACACCAGTGTCATTGACGCTGTGTATGTGTTTGTATGTGGCACGGCACATGAATAGTCGCGCTGTTCAATGAATAGTCCCGTTATAAAGGGTGCACAAAGAATCATGACTTTGCCTTGATCGATCATCAATCATGTGCTGGTGTGTGTTTAAATTTTTAACTTAGGTCACGCATTTATTGATTTATTTGTTTAGGAATATGTTTAAGGCAATTATCTTGTCTTTTTTAAACCAGCGAAGTTAGGACCTTGTTATCTCTACAACTGAATCTCGACCTGTAATCAAGGTTACCGTATCGTCACTTTACGTGATTGACACGGGATCGAACTCGCCAGCGGAGATGCGCACGATTCCAACCCGCCAACGCTAAATTGGTTTAAATTTTTCCTTTGATCATTTTGTAGCCAATTTAATAAAGTCTTTAGATATGAAATATCCTACATGCTGTGCAAACATCTCTTGCGTCATATACTAATAAACAATGATTTTTCGCTAAACTATTATTAGTTATTGCTACTATTTGCGTTGCTCATCCGATATAATGTCTATAGTTACCAGTCGTCAATGTTGGGAATTCATTGCCACATTATCTTGAAGTGTTGACAGTTGTGTCGCGTTAAACTTGACGTTTGCTGTTAGAGGTAAGGTAGTGGACAGAAGCCAAGATGTCCAAGTCCGTTGGTAAATTTACCTGCAGTTATTCCTGCCCCATAATTGCCGAGCTTCTTGCCAAGAATGGCTTAGTTGTTTAAATATACCGGCAACACACACTACCACACAAGGCAATTAAGTGTTCCGTTTATTTAAACTTATTTTCGTTCTTGTTCGTAATAAAGCTTTATCTTTATAATATGTACTGAAATGTTATTTCCTTTTGTAGTTTTTAGGGTAGGCATCTTGTGTACCTGTATACGATTTGGATCGTAAAACACGTTGTAGCAAAGGAATCTCATTTGTGTAATCTCCATAAAAACGTTACATTTTCCAACATTAACTAGTCTAAAACAGTTACAGACTTAATTTCTAATTAGTTGTTCAAAAGGTTCTGTTTACCATCTCCTTCACCCTGTTTTGTTCTGGCAGTATTTCAGTATTTCTTCTTGAAGGGTATCTCCTACATACTTAACATGATCTGCTATAGCCCTAGCATGATCTACTATACCAAATATGTCTGTGAACCTGTCAATTAAGACCACGTCACCAGTTTCGTGTGTACTGACAACTGCGAAGAGTGTGGATAGATTTGAGAGACCTCCCAGTAATGGACCACCAGACTCCACTCCAGTGACACGCAAACTAAGGCAACCAACCTCCTGCCCCCTCATTCCAGCATCCCTTCCCGTCCTGCCAGCTTTGAATATTCGTTTGTAATTAGAGTTTTAAACAGTTTTGTATCGTGAGAATCGTCAGCAGAGTAGAAACAGCCTCCTTAACTTCGTATTTCATTTGATCACATAATCTACTCGGTACTTCAACATTATGTTGGAGATGGTTTGACTGGGACTCGTGGCGTGGTCCTGTCAGCTTCATGGAAGTCAGGTTTTGATGATGATATAGGTCTAAAAGGCTCAGATAGTCTCAGTGATCATCTGATGATATCACATCAACTCCCACCATCGTTTAGACATATCAGACCATCACCTGCGTGGTTCGGAAGTCACGTTAAGCTGTGGGTCCTTGTATTAACATTAGTCATTGGGCTATTAATTAATGGCCCATTCTAAGGAAGAGTCGGCCTTAGTTTGTAACAAGACTACACCTCATAACTTACCATTCACTCTCACTCATCCTTCACCACATGTTTGCCTTAAAATACCCTCATGAGAGTGGTCGGCATCTCAAATAGTGATTTAGTGATGGATTGAGTGTTGTATTGAGTGTTACTGACCTGTGCATTGCACCGAACCTCTCCCAGGAGGAGCAGCACACAATATTGTGATGCGTTGTTTTATTCGCAGTGAAACATCGAAACAATAACGCCAATAAAGTAGGCAGAGTGGTTCCAGCCCTCCGACCTGAACTCTGAACTCGTCTCCAAGTTCGAGAACGTTTATTGAGAAAATATTCCACATAACGATGAAGCTTTTTGTTTGTTTCGTCAATCTTGGTATCTCCGTCAATGATAAAAGTTTCTCGTAACAACCTTCTTTTCGTATTGCTGTTTACGTACGCAGTTTTATCTTTGCCTGCGTCCGTGGCTCAGTGGGTAGAGAGTCAAGGCGCGGGTTCGATTCCCGGCGCAAGCACAAGAGGTTGGACCGCTTTCCTAAAAGCGTTTTGTGATGCCCATCCACCAACCCTAAGTTAAGTCTCTAATAAAATGCGTTGGCGTAGACAAAAAAGCTAATTGAGCTAAATTGAGCTAGTTAGGCAAGACATGTTTTCATAATTTCAAGATCAACACGACTTAAGTGACACTGGCTGAGGCTAATTGTAAACAGATGTATGATGTTACTTGTAACATATTTTCAACGTGTATATTTTCTCGTGCAGTACTATAATTTTCGACAAAAGTCATCGTACTTTTTTTACCTAACGGAATTTCAAAACTTCATATGAGTTAACCCTAAGAAATACAACAATAAACGTTGCAAACCGGAAGGTTTTATTGATCGGATCTGGAATGTACAGGACAGGTGGTAGATGACTCAAGTCCGTGGGTCGCGGTAAATATTGGATCATGAGGATGAGTGATTTGTTTACCGGGAAGATGTAGGGCAGTGCTGGTTCCAAGCGATGCTCTGTAATCAATCCCATAAACCATTAAACACAGGCTCTCTGACTATTGTTTGTGCACGTCACTTTCGTTCACTGCATCGATTTATCTAACAGATTACAATGAATAGGGTGGAAAACATGGATGACGTTATTATTTGGAATAGAAACATACACGGGGTAAGTTTTAAATGCCCCACAATCTAACTTTTGAAAAAAGAAATATTTTTAAAACTCTTTAGAGAATGTTTTTATAGGATCCTGAAGTTTGTTTTGACGTACATTGCGCCGGTAAAATCGGAGGGCTAAATTCTTTTATTGCCAAGTTTTATTACATATCGTGAAGGTAAAAAACGTATTTTAAATATTATTGATGACGCTGTTATAGCGAAAATAATTTTAAACGAGGCAATGGATTTTCATAATTTTGGTATATTGGTGGATACTATTAAAATACATATTTATTTCAAATTTCATCAAAATGGCATGAAATTTACTGTTTTAGTTAATTAAATTATGGTTTATTACTATTAAATAAAATTTATTTTTTATTACCAGCTCCCCTCAATAGCGGAGTTCCGGTAGCCCGATTTCCTGTTTGACGAACTTGACCGATATTTACAAAAAGAATTTTGTAACGAATTTCATGAAAATCCGACGAAAATTCGACCTGTAGAGAGTAGACACATATATAAATATGTATATAAATCTTGTAAAAATGCTCAAAACATATTCAAACATGGTCAGGAACGGTACTCATTTCATGGTCCCGAGTCTGGGTCTAACCATGCTGGCAGCATGAATATCTCTTTTTTCCCAATAAATTCGATAAAAGTAAATTCATAAGTCCATATGAGTACTAGCTGCATTAAATCATGCTTTGTAATCTAATTCGTTTGCAATTTGTTGGATGTATTTAGTTGTATATTTATTAGTTATAAATTATCAACTAAAGATTGAATCATTATCGTCAGCTGTGCTCTTTAAGTTTAAGGTCCGATCATTTATTTACCCGTAGTAAAGTGCAGTTTACCAGCTGAGAATAAATGTAAAAGGTCTTCAATGGTTTTAACAAAAGTTAAAAAGGCGAATTTAGGGCTGCAAAGTCTTACTACCATGCTTACTACCACTTACCGTAATAATAAGCTACACGTGAAAATTCAATGCAAAATTCTAGGGTATTCGACAAATGACGTCCCGCTACTCAAACTCCAGACCACCAGGATAGTCCACAAAACATTCAAATTAACACATTCTTCACAAATGCCACAAGACCGATTCAATTTAGATAACATTAATCCAGTTTCAGCTTCCGACCAACCAGGTTTCAGATTTAATGGCTACATCAATCAAATGTATAAACGAAATAGCGGTGAAATACAACAGTTTAGAGTGATAAAGTTCTGTTTTCTGAGGTGAGAACTGTCAACTCTTGGTGAACATTTCAAATACAGTTACGATTGTCGGCTGAACGAAGTGAGAGTCAATTAAGATTAAACAAAATAAATTTACTATAAAATATTTCAGGTGTAAAATATTACATTTTAATTTCACCTTTGCAAATTTTAAATTTGGCCAATAAGTTCGATTTACTTTTCAATTATTCTGCAGTGCTTGATAATTTTTGCAAAAAAAGTATGATGATTAAGTGCACAGTACCTGGCGGCCATTTTGTTTTTCCCACAAGATATGTAAAACCAGCATTCTCTGAGAGACTTTACGACCACAATTTTCATCAGACTTTATGAAACAAGTTTTATTTAAAAGATGACAATGTAATGCAATTTCTCCGCTGACCCCATTTTGAAAATGTTATTAGTTTAATACTAAAACTAAGAAATTCAAATACAACGTGTCTTCAATTTTTGGATTTATGTCACGGTTTGACAAATGAGAAAATAGAAATTCGGCTCAGCGGAGCCACTAAAATATTTAATGCACTTTAAAACAAAGTTTTTTCTTGAAAATCCGATACAAACTGTAGGCGTTAAGTGTCCCAAGAAAATGCGTGTTTTACATTGCTCTAATGGGACGAAATTACGGTCACTCTTAAGATTTAGACATGTTTAATTAATACGAGTACTTCAAACGTGCCATGGCACGGAACTAAACTAATGGCACCAAGTGAAAACGGCAGACTGGCACAGTGCCAAATCTGTTATCAATCATATGTACCGATGTGATCAGTTATAGCCAATGTGCCAATGCGGCGTAACTATGATAAATTGTCCAAACTGTCGCCGGTGACAAGGTGTGTTGTGATGTGATGAATTGTGAATAATCAACTCAACTAATTTCAAACTGCAATAGACTCGCTTAACCTCCCTATCTCTCTCAATCACATTCATTGTCAACATGCAATTTTAATATACCCAAAACGCCTCAATTTTCTAGTAGGAATATAGTAAGCAAAGCCTTCTATTTAACCTTAAAGTGCCATATCGGCCGTTTTGTTTTTTATAATTTAAGAAAAATTTAAATCGACCATTTTATTAAGACACTTTACACTTTCATTTCCATAAAACCTTTTGAAATAAGTTGTTTCTGAAAAATGACAAATATTGCAGTGACTCAAAGCTTCAATAACACCTTCTACGAACTGAGTTGAATATCTCGATTGTTTGAGTATTTTCATCCCTAATATTCAATTAAGCCTACACGTTTAAACTCCTGCGTACGGCTTGCACTGTCACACCGAATGAAAGATACCGGAGAGCAGGTTTTGTTGCCGGGTCGCATGTCTGAGGTATGTTTGCGTGCGTATGTTGTGTCGGGATGGAAACTGTCACTGTCCTGTCATCGAGTGGACAGCTTCCACTGTACTTGTGTATCATTTTACACCACGCCATCATTCTCACTTTATACTCCCCTCTCTCTCACAATCTGTCACATCTCGTCATCTACTCTCGTGTGTTGTGTGTCATGCGACAATTCATTTATTCCAAACTCTGTTGTTGTATTGTCAAGAACAAACAGCGCACTTGTTCATCAAAAGTGTATACTATTTTATATAAATTGAGAAGAAAATTATTTAATTGTTGATGGACACCAGGGGCCAGAAGACGTTTGTAGCTACGAAAATTTTAAAAGTGAGTGGGTGGCAAAATCGTGTTCACAGTTCTACAATTCTTCTTCAAGGAATTTGCGGAATGTTATAGGGTTAGGATGATATTCAAAGTATTTGATGATATCAAAGTGTGGTAATTGTAAATGTGGAATTGTGATTTTGTGGTTTGTTAAATCAGGTGTAACAGAGAGAGATAAAAGTGTTTCTTTGCGTCATGTTGAATTTTCCCTTTTTGAGGTGCCACAAAGGAGGGAGTAAATAATGGGGCCCTCACCTCCGGATTTTGGGTGGGGAGTGAGTGACGCAAAGTAGGTCAAAACAAACTTCTGAATCCTATAAAAACAATTCCAAAGGGTTTTAAAAATATTTCCATTTTAGGTTAAGGTGGGGAGAATGTATTCCATTTAAAACTGACCCTGTATATCATAACGTAATGAATTATAAAGCATTGGAATAATCCAGCATTATGAAGAAGCTGTACTTGCGTTATCATTGAAAAGTTTCATGTAAACTACGTTTATCTCAATAAATTCATGTATCGTTTCAAATGTAATTGCGGTCACTTTGATAGCAAAACGCACTATTCAAACAGCCGATTCAAAAAATCTTTTAGATCACAACAATTGGTCATGCCAAAATATAATTAGTCATGCACTAATTTAAACTATTATTATAAGCACTAGACACTCTAAAAACTAATAATTTTATCAGATTCAAATTTACCAGTACGTTTAATTTATTTTAATAAGTCCTAGATTGAGAACGACCAAGTTCCAAGATACACTCGAGTAGTGTATCTAAGCAGAGGATCAGCGAGATGCAGCCAGGTCACTGACATCATTAAATACGACTTTGGGCCTAAATCTGAATGTTATTGCCGGTGGACCGCTATCATACTCCCGCTACACTACTCCAGTTTGCTACTCCTTCTACGCGTGCTACCTGTAAATACGCACTTTTTGCTGGTTGGCGATTGCTTTCAACTTAAGCGTATTATCCATGCTAGAAATTCTAAACAGAGCCGGTAATGTAAAAACATGCACTTTTTTGGGACACTTCACGCCTACAGCTTTTTTATTTGGGAAAAAAATTTTTCTTTAAAGGGTATTACATGTTTTACTGACTCCACTAAGCCGAATTAAAACTTTCTCACTCATAAAACCATCACGTAAATCCAAAAATTGAAGATATATTGTATTTTGATTTCTTGTTTTTACATTGGTCTTATATCCAAAAACAAAATGGCTGACAGGTACTGTGCACTCAATGAGTGAGCTTTAATGAACTAGCTCACATGCGAACTTATAAAATAAATTATAAATTTACAAATACAATGTGCAACGCGTAGGACTCTTCTACACACCAACACAGTTTTAAAACACATTACTTCAAATTACAGTGAGAATCCTACTAACAATTTCACTCTGCAGGTCCACTTCTATTATTCTGCAAGCCCAAAGCCCAAAGGAGCTCATCACTCCGGTAGCGCGGGCTCGGTCCCCGCAGTAACCACTTTGTAAAGTGACTATACGGTAACGCTAGGTAAAGGTCGAGGTTGAGTGGTAGAGAGGACTTTTTGTCTTAATTTCACCTCGTTAAACAAGACAAACTTTACCTTTTACGTTTAAAGTTGTCTAAATTATTTCAGCATTTTTACCAAGTTGATAACTGAAGACATCTTGGAGCGGGATCCGGCAGGAAATTGGGCATTGCTGATCCCAACGCCTAGGGACATTATTGATTTGGACGCACGCACTTGTGTGCTGGTTATTGGTAGAATATTTGTTTGTAGCACAGCAAAGTTGTAATTTATTTATGCTTGTTAAATAGTATTGAAAAGTCTACTGATAAAGCTGGTTATCATTGGGAAAAGTCATCCGACTATTCAGACCCGGGTTGTGTTGATCACATGGATCACTTAAACAGACAGACATTGGTGTTTTAGGCTTCCGTACATTCGTGTCATAGCAAACACTGCAACGTTTTGACTCGCTGTGGAGAGTCATCCTGAGTAGCTGAACCTCAGTAGTCTCAGCCAGTCAACCAGCTACTGAGGATGACTCAACAGCATAAAACGTTTAGCAGTGTTTATATTTCAACTGTGACGCGGTGCAAACCGGAGGGCTTAGATCTTAGTGATGACACCGGCCGCGAAAGCTTCGAGTTAAGACTTTGGTGGGCCTGATGTTAAGAAACTCGATGTTTTGTATGGAGCTTTAGAACCAAAAATTCTTTTTTGCAAATATTACGAAGAAAATTAAGATAACTAAATTAGTTAAACACTGCTAAGTAGTACCATAATTTATTTTTTAATAGTATATTCTCGCTAGGGCTGATGTAACAACTGATGTATTTAGCTTCACTGTTCGATTTGTCATTGTACCTAAATGTTATTGCTCCCTTGCGAAAACATATTAAGTAAGTTCTATCGTTGTGTAATTAATTACTGTATGTTTTCTGTACTGAAACGAAAACTACCAACACGTTACCAATACTATACGAATTGTGAACATAAAAGCACAGCAGGAACTTATAATACAACTAGACTGTCGTATCAAGCCTTTCAGCAGAAGAAATCTTATTATAACGCTTTTAATCTTCAGACTCTTTGTAGTTGGTCGGTCTCTTAGCTGAAGTAAAATATTAAACATCTTATAGACATCTTTCATTTTTCGAAAAGATTAACGCATGTATGTAATGTATTTGAGTAGGTTTATTTAAGTCATTTGTTTTTTTTACAATTAACTTAAATAATAGCCATTTCAATTTTTTTTAGCACGCCCGATAAACATATTTACCATTTTCATATCGTTTTATATAGGCGTCTAATGTATATATATATATTATTTTTCCAGTCAAAGTGTCTTCAATTTTTGGATCTATGCCACGGTTTTATAAATGCCAAAATGGACATTTGGCTTAGCGGAGTCGCTAAAACATTTAAAAAGTTTATTTCATAAAAATCCGATGAAAACTGTAGGCGTGAAGTGTCTCAAGCATGTTTTTACATTGCTCTTTTGGGACAAAATTCAAGGTCACGGCCACTACTGCACACTCTTAATCTGAATTCAAAATGAGACACGACTTCACATTTTGACGGAAAACGTGCAGTTCTGGCCGAGAAGTTAAGACGTGTAAGGAGCGATGACGAGTTGGTTAATCAAGATTCTGGAGGTTGTTGAGCGTAATCAAGCCGGGAGTTGGTTTAGATAATATATTCTGGTCACCGCTACAGACGTCCCAGATCCGTCCACTCCACCCTCCGTCAGGCCAGGGACAACCGTCAGCTCCAGAGGAGTGGAAACAGCAAAGTACGTGGAGTAGTCGCTTCAACTCATAGTCAGCTTTGAGTGCGCAGTAGTGGCTGTGACCTTGAACTTCGTCCCAAAATGTAAAAACGCGAATTTTCTTGGGACAGTTCACGCCTACAGTTTTCATCCGATTTTATGAAATAAACTTTGTTTTACAGTGCATTAAATATTTTATTGACTCCGCTGAGCGAATTCTATTTTCTCAATTTATTTAACCGTGATATAAATTAAAAAATAAAGAATCTTTGTATTTAAATTTATTGATTTTACCATAAAATAATGTTTCAAAAGAATTGGTCAACGTAGTCAGTGCAGTATATTTTTAAAATAAAACTTATTTCAAAAGATCTTATGAAAATTGTAGGCGTAAAGTGTTTCAGAAAATACTTGCTTTACATGTTCTGTACAAAAAAACAAATGGACGCACTCTTCGCCCTAAAATACTCTTAAAAGAGAACTAAAGAGCTGTCTACTACATTGGTAAATAAAAGAACAATGCTCGCCATGTAACTGATGGTCAAACGCGTACGGGCAACCCAGGTAATAGCCCCAACCTTATCGGTTAATTTCAAGACTCATCATGATTTGTTCACAGTAAAGTTGTTTTAAAAGTCTCCCAAAACCATCAGCTGCTACAAACAAAAACTTAAGTTGGAAAAATTTCGCTCTCCAAAAATTTACTTTATTCTAGTAAAAGATTTCCCAAAACCTCGAAAAGAACATACAGGAGAATTTGTAAAGAAGACACACTTCAGTTCTGATAAGTACTTCAACGAAGTTTAAAATCATTTGAGTAAATTTGAACTTTTTCTAAAGTTAACCTAAACTACATAAGAGTTTTTAATTTGATTTTTATTTTGAAAACATAAATTTTGTTATTTAAATCATCTGCTAATTTATAATGTATCTCTTTATGGAAAAACCAAACATAATAATACAATATCTAACAAACAGATTAAATAGTTTAGAAAGAATAGTATCCAATTTGAATCAACGAGTTACAATGTATGAACCCAATGAATCTCAAAGTAGGTCTAACGTTGATTCAAACATCCAACTTCCAGCGAATCAGACACGTCAACAGTCTACAAGACTTTCTTTAGGAGTTGATCATGTAACATCCACTAGTAGTAAATGGCTGGATGATACATTCCTTCAAGCATATTTTGAAAGCTTTTCACAAGAAATGGACAAATTTAGAACTGACACCCTTTTACTTGGTCCCAGCCAAACTCAATTTTTTAAAGTATCTTCTTTGTATGACATCACGAAAATGTGGATGCAGTTAAACTACGAACACATTGATTTCGTTATATTTTGTCTGAATAACTGCTTAGAAACTGAATACTCTCAGGACAATTTAGACCAAATTATGTCACGAGGCACTCACTGGAGTCTTCTCATATATAGTAAAAGAGAAGAGGTAGCATATCATTTTGATAGTGTACACGGCTTGAACAAAACATCGGCCCAACAGCTTATCTGTAATATAGGATCTAATATCACATTAACTGAAGTAGATGTACCCCAACAAAATCAAAGCTTTGAATGTGGAGTTCATGTCCTGGTAAATACACAATATGTGATAAATAACTTCTTTAGAAAATATTCCTCAAACGTGACCCTCAAAAGTTTTGTTCAGAAAAACTATGGGCCTATTAACAATTCCAATCTAATTGAAACTGAACCTTCACAAGAAATCAAATTAAAAGGAAATGGCAATAAATATCAAAATGAATTAACTGAAATATCTAGTCAAGAAAGAAAAACTGAAATTGGATCTAAAACTGATCAAATCTATACACGAAATAACATCAATAATTGGATTATACCAAAAAAGAGTTGTAAGAACACTGCAGATAAGAATCTACAGACCAAACAAGCTAATAATTTTGCGGTTAATGTTCAAAACCGTTATAGCGCACTTTCAGAAACAATTGAAATGAAAGGAAATGAAAAACATGCTACCTATTCCACTGTCAAACCAGCTAAGCCCTCAGAAAGAACCAAATTCCATCATAAGCAGATAAAAAATGACAAGAATAGCAAATTTTGCATTTCAAATAAAAAAGAACAGACTAATCCAACACAAGAAAAAGATTTTATTCAAACCAATAAAATAAATGAACAACAAGTGAAACTAAAAAAATTACACATCATCAGTGACAGCCATGGAAGACAACTATCTTTAATATTAAGGAGAAAGCTAGCAAATTACTCAGTAACGGCAGATGTGTACCCAGGTGCGAGTTTAGAATTTATCTCAAACAAAATTAACCAAATGAGTAAAAACTTAACCATGGATGATACTTTATTGATAATTGGTGGAACAAATGATATAAAAAAGAACATGTCAAATGATATAGTTTCCTCAATAAAAAATATTTCAATGAGTGACGTGTCAACAAAAATGGTACTTATGGAAATACCATTCCGCTATGACAAAAAGTATATAAATACCGTCATCAAGAAAACAAATACGGCTATAAAAAATCAACTTGAAAGTTATGAAAACTTTAGTTACTCAATATTAAGACTAAGTGGCTTAAGGTCAAAAGATTATACCCGCAGTGGAATTCATTTAAATTTAAAAGGCAAGTATCACTTGTGTCAATTAATCTTAAGGCATATGCAGCTTTATAATGTATCCACAGAACAAATAGATGAACCTAGAAATGAAACAATATTCAATGAGTTTACAATGCATACTTCCGTTGATCCTGAACAATGTACAGCCAGAAAATCAATTACTAATGAACAAAAGCCGAGCAGTATTTCTGTTCGAATAACAAACAGAGATGTTTCTACTGTACAGTTACTAACAGAAAAAGAAATGTACTACGAAGTTGATCCAGAAAACATTGGAAAAACTGAAAGAACTGGTAATTCAATTTTAACACAGATTCCACACTCACTAGAAATGGATCATTTTTTAGACCAAGGATACACGAAAAAAGAAAGGAAAAAAGGAGTAGTGGTATTGAGAGTTTAAAATTGTTTCATCAAAACATTAATAGTCTTAACAATAAAATTGATCGACTAAACCATTACCTTGAAATTTCCGCGCCAGACATTATAGTACTCACAGAACATGGAATGAGTCAAAACACACTAGAAAACGTGAGACTATCTAATTACACTCTCGTAGCATCCTTTTGCAGAGAAGTTCATAGAAAAGGAGGAGTTGCTATTTACAAAAATCATAACCTAACAACTTTGGTCGAAAAACACAATATAGGAAACGTAAGTGAAGAACTTATCTGTGAAACTGTAGCAATCAAAATAGAAATAAAGAAACACTTCTTATATATCTTTGGAATGTACCGCCCCCCTAGTTCAGCAATCAATGATGCATTAAGCGTAATAAATGATGCATTAAATATGATTCCTCAAAATAACTTAGGGATATGCATCGTGGGTGATTTAAATGTGAACGGTCTCGTAGAATCTAGGGAGAAAAGTCTGTTGAGGGACCTCCTGCTTTCATTTGATATACAGAGACTAGATATCCCTGCAACACGAACTACGTGTAACTCAAAAACATCTATCGATGTAATGTGCACAGATTTAGAAATACACATGGTAAGTGTTGACATTGTAAATACAAGCTTATCAGACCATTTTGGTCAAATGAGTACTATTAAGTTACCTGTAAAGTATGTAAAGGAAAAATCAACTTTTTGTAGATCTTTTACAACCAAAAACTTAATGTATTTTAAGAACCTTATAACAATTCAAACCTGGGAGGATGTGTTTCAAGCACCTTTGGTCAATGATGCCTACAATACATTTACAGATATTTTGACTGCAATATTAAACAAAACCTGTCCTTATAGACGATCATTCAAACAAATTAAAAGTATAACGCTCTTTAAGAATCACTCAGAAGCTGTTTACTTAAAAAATTGTTTTTTAAATGCAAACAATAATTTTATTCGAAGTGGTAGACAGGAGGACAAAATTGAGACTTGTAAAAGAAAAAAGGATTATGATATCAAACTAAAGTCTCTAAGACGTATGGCAAATGAAAAACAAATAGTTAAAGCTTCTAACAAAACTAAAGCCATATGGAACATTATCAACAGTGAACGGTTAGTACGGAATAAAAACACTGATAATATCAAATGGCAGCTTAATATTTCTGGAAAAGTTATAGAAGATGGAGAACAAATTGCAAATCATTTTAACGCTTTCTTTACAACAATTGCCGAAGACACTTTAAAAGCTAACAATCCTCCTAGACCTTCTAGTTACCTACAAAACCCTTGTTATATAAATGGCCTAGAAAGCATTCTTATATCTTTTAGTCCCGCTACTTATGAAGAGATCAAACACATAATAAGACATATGAAGTCGTCTACATCAACTGGAGTTGACGACATATCCTCAGAGCTTTTAAAATTGTGTGATGAAGATGTTTATTTTCCTTTATTGGACATTATAAATAAATCTCTTAAACAAGGTGTTTTCCCCTCCAGGCTAAAAATCTCTAAAGTTTACCCTTCGTTCAAAGGAGGAGATAAAAAAGAAACTAGTAATTTCAGACCGATATCATTAGTACCAACAATCTCCAAAATAATAGAGAAAGTTGTCCTTAATAGACTTATTCAACATCTTAACCTTAATAATCTCATGCCAGAGAAACAGTATGGTTTTATGAGAGGGAAATCCACAACAACAGCTCTAGTAGACCTCATAGAATATATCATTAACAATATTGATGAGGGTAGCACGGTCACTAGCACTTTCTTAGATCTTAGCAAAGCTTTCGATTGCCTTGAGCATAATCTTGTTTTAACAAAACTCGACACAATGGGAATTAAAGCTACAGCATTGAAATGGTTTAGAAGTTATCTTGAAGATAGAAATCAAGTAGTTGAGATCAAACAGAATAACTCGGGATATATCATGTCTTCAATATCTGCACCTCTGAACATAAGGCGAGGAGTCCCACAAGGATCCGTGTTGGGACCTATTTTGTACGTTTTATTTGTATCTGATTTCCCGAAATATTTAGAAGATAGCTGTTCCTCAATCATGTATGCAGACGATACTGTTCTACTTACAGCTAACAAAAAAAGCAGTTTAGAAATGGCTTCCTTTATATCAGTGGGCATGGCTCAGGATTATTGTTATAATAATGAATTAGCTTTCAATTCATCCAAAACCACACAAATGTCTTTCGGAAAACACAAGGACACCATTTCTTCCCTCGACTTGTCAATAGTAAATTCAAACAAATATTTAGGACTTGTGATTGATGACAACCTTTCCTGGAACTCTCATGTGGACTTTATCTGCAAGAAACTTAGTTCAATTATATATGTTCTCAAACGAATTAAAGCCACCACAGATACAGACAAAGCATTAAAACTGGCCTATCACGCATTATTTGAATCTAGACTGAAATATGGCATCCTGCTTTGGGGAATCTCGTCTAAAAGCAATCTACAGCGAGTTCTCATACTACAAAAACGTGCTTTGAAAGTAATGGTTGGTTTAAGTCCTCGTGAAAGTTGCAGACTAGTGTTCAAAAACCTCCAACTGTTAACAGTAACTTCAATTTACATACTTGAAGTCATCATGTATGCTTCTTCAAATCAATCCAGTCGACTGCAAGATACTCATTCGTATCAAACTAGAAATGCTTTTGATTATTTCTTGCCTGTCCATAGAACAGAACAGTTCTCAAAGAAGCCCCTATACATGGGATTGAAGCTATTCAATAAACTGCCGTGTAGTGTAAAAAAGGGAGATAGTTTTACACTAAGAAAAAGGCTTAAAGAATGGCTAATTCAAGACCCCATCTACACTATCAAAGAATATGAAGAACGCTGTCAAAGAAAATTGGATATGATATAACAAACCTATCTGCCATCATTTAACATTTAACATTTAAATTATCATTAGCCATACAACAGTACTGTACTTAATAATTATTACATTTCTCAAAGTTATGTAATAAATGATATTCTTCTTCTTCTTCTTCTTCTTTATATAGTAACAATTTGTAATTACATAAGATGTTTTGAGTATATGACAATGTATACTGTGTAGCTAGCTATTATTTAAATAAAATGTGCATATGGACATATGGGCGTAGTGGGCTAATATTTAAATGAGCAACAACCTGACATAGATTTAAAAAGAGAACTTAAATGAAGCAGAGATAAGGGGGAATTGCATGTCACAATAAGTTGTACCTCTGTTGACTTCTATTGTACTTTCAATAACACAAGCTATTGGAGGGTTCAAACTGTTTCTTTTACATTACGATGCTTACATAGAAACTGCTCTGTAATTAAGAATAGCTATGGAATAAAATATAGAGTGAACTATGCAACTTTTACAACAACAAAACTATCAGAAGTTCCTTTTTAAATGATAAAGCGATATTTTGACGTGCTGTGTAGTAACGAACCACTTATACTTTAACGTATTCACAAAAAAACACTTTGCATTGTGTTTTGAAGTAGCCAGTTCATGCAGTTAAATCCATAAAATCTGAAAAAACAAACGTTAAAAAATTGGTGCACTCAAAGTACTAAGTATATGTGGTAAATAACATAGGTAAACATACAAAAGAGCATTACAAAAGTAAATATACAAAATAGTAAAAACAAAACACAACAACGTGGTTACTGCCGGCTGTACTTGCTTAAGTCAGGAAGTTGTAAATGCAAATGACTTAACTTTGTTTTATCTCGGCATTGTTTATTCTTCTCAGTTATGCAGAGCTGAGTTGCGCTAAATGTAAAATCCTGTATAGCAATTTCAGTTCTGATGTTTTTTTTTCGCATAGATTTTGTCTTTTCGATCAATAATTCAACTTGATTTTACCGTACTTCGTTAATCGAGTTGTACTTTTATCGAAAGTCAAGAAATAGATTTTCCAGATTATTCTTCGCTATTAAAGAAAAGAAACCAGTTATGAATAGACCATTCCAGCACCAGATATTCAATCGTAAATTTTACACTATCTGTGCAGTTCACTAGTTGAATATAATATTGCTTAATATCGCTCACTTTAACATAGGTGAAATCCTCCACATAAGAGTCAGTTTTCGCGCTGAACTCAACCCGAGATTACCTAAGCCGCTGTGTAACCCTCATCCCTCATTCTTGACGTATCTTTTGAATATTCATAAGCCAGTCTCCAGTTTTTGATAACGTTACTTTTAAAATGTAAACGAGAAAATTTTTGATTATTTTAATAAATCTTACAACAATATAACATAACCTAATTACCATTTCTGTAAGTTCATTTGTGAGAGTTCATAAAATATAGTATACTTTATATTCGGACATAACATTTTGAATATGAATAACATACCTTCTAACATTTTATTAAAATGCCTTGACCACGACTTTTTTATAATTTGTCTATTTATCATGGTAAAAAGTCAAGCAGTAATATTACAGAAGTTTTATGGAAACTAACAGCTTTGCCAAGTAAAGTGGATTAAAATCATTGTTTGCAGTGAATGCATATGAAATACTTCTTTGCCAGTTTCCTGTTACACTTCAACGTACAAGTATTCAGTTGTTCGACATCAAACTATAATAAACTATTTTACTTGTCTACTTTACATGACTATTTTATAGTATTACACATTTAAAATTTAAGCAAAGTCTTGTTGCGGTATTGTGGTATGTTCAGACAACTTAAATGCATTTTAATTTAAAATCAAGACAACATTTAAATTAAATTATGGTGATTCTTATAAGAAAAAGAATATGAAAACTGTTATACGAGAAGACATGACATGTATTTAGTTAAAGGTGAGCATACAATTGGTCAAAGCACGTGTCAGTTAGTTACACTTTTGTGTTGTATTCGTGTAGATTGTTTTGTTTGAAAATACAAGAATGAAAGTGGTCTTGTGAAAATCTGTTGAAGTTTACTCAAGATATTGCCGTATATAAATTATTCACTGTGTGGCTTGCCGTATAGGCGCTTTTTTATCTGGTTGGTGAATATTAATTTGGAAAAAATAAACTATTGTCTTTAAGTTGATCAGTCATTCTAATGACTTTTAATGTATCTAGAGTAGGGAAGGTGATACATTATTCACATTTTATGTGTAAATAGTACATTGGTTAGTTTAAGTGTTGCACTGGTGTATTTAGCTCTATTTAACAGTTAGCAAAGTTATAATAACGTAATTAAAAGTCATAATTTATAATACAAATAATCTTTAACACTATAATGAGTTTACTAAACATGATGATAGCACTATTTGGGAGAACAAAATATGTAAAATATATACTTTATGTGTTTGTAGAGTCTATCTTGAAAAGCATGTTGAGTTTTCTGAGCTTTTGCTGTCACAACGTGTTGACATTTCATATCCTCTTATTTCTCAAGAACTTTACCCAAAGACCTCCAATTTTCGCTCACTAGTTTAAAATACACATAAGGAACTTATTTTATCAACTTTAATAATCTTGCTTTTCAAGTTTAATTGTTGCATCGTAATCAAGAGGTCAATTGTAATAAAACGGTTGATTTGACATGGTTTTGCTAATAGGTTTTGCAAGGGGTTATTAAAATGTATTTACGTATACTATATTGCATTACTGTGTATGTTTAAAGTATTCATACAAATCAATTCCAATGAACACATTATAAAACAACCAACGATGTAAATCTAGAACATAATTATATCAACGTTTTAAGACAATAGGCCTCTCAAGGGTAAATGTACAAGAACATTACAGTCATAAGTAAATATACAAAACAGTAAAACACAACAACTTGTCGTTAAAAACACTAAGCGAGTTACGTTGCTCAAGTCCAGGAAGTTGTAAATGCAAATGACTTAACTTTGTTTTATCTCGGCATTGTTTATTCTT
Organism: Matsumurasca onukii; assembly: GCA_018831715.1. Classification (NCBI taxonomy): domain Eukaryota; kingdom Metazoa; phylum Arthropoda; class Insecta; order Hemiptera; family Cicadellidae; genus Matsumurasca; species Matsumurasca onukii. The sequence continues at coordinate 20,367,828 of CM032061.1, forward strand.
CTCAGTATGCAGAGCTGAGTTGCACTAACTGGAATATCCTCTATAGCAAATTCAGTTTTTATTTTTCACCCTTAGATTTTATCTTGCTCGATCAATAATTCAACTTGATATCGTACTTCGTCAATCGAGTTGTACTTTGCATCGAAGTCAGAAACAGATTTTCCGGAAATGTGGTACAAATGTAACTTTGTACATAGTAAACAAATAATACTATGTCATTTCATGTCTGTATTATTGTTATTTGTTTCAAGATGGTGGATGAACCTCTCAGCTATTGTAATGAACACTGCCTAAACCACGTGTCGTATTAAGCTTTTCACTGACCGCACGGTTTAGGAGTTTAAACGCCAAATCAAATGGTGACAAGTTGCCTCAAGCATACACACTCACACAGTCATACACTACACGGAGCTTCACAATTATAACATACCGGCCATTGTAAGTTGGCACACAAGTCACTAACGGATTTCAAGTTGGTTCGAATAAGTCGCAAACGTTCGTCACCAGCTCTTGAACCATGAAGGTTTTATTAGTGGTGAAATGTTTAGTGGTTTTTGTGATTTTATAAAGTCTGCTGTTCACAAAACTACTAGTACGATACAATTTAAAATGTTGAAGTAAAATCAAGTTAATAAATATTTGAAAGGGAACATAACAAATCGTTTAATAGAACAAGTTGGAATTATTTTAAACGCTCCGTTTGTTTTCATTTCACTGCCAGCCTTTGTATGATTAAGTTTTCCAATTTAAGTTTGGACAAACTTAAACAAAACTCTTTGTT